>BPLQ01012621.1:20504-54088 GCA_021605075.1 Caerostris darwini | reverse complement strand
TCGGATCTCGGGATTTGACGGCTTACCGAACCGTTGAGCTTTCGTGTGGCAGAGTCACCGGGACTGGAGGAGCAGGGGAGGTTGCAGTAACTCCGCAGACATTCGCACGCATTAAGTAAGCAGAGAAGATTTTAAGCAGGGGGATTTCAAAAAAGTGTATATATATATTTTTAAATTTTGTTTCTATTTCGAGATTGAAATAGTAACGAGAGGCTCGTTAAGAATCTGACACATTTTAAGGTCAACTTATGGATGGTTTTCTTTTGGTGAACTTTGGTGCAACAATGCGCTGGTTCCACGTATAAGGGCGTCAATTTTTAAAAACTTTGCAGTTTCTCGCTAGTTGGTTTCAAGTTCCAAACCGAAGATGGAAAAGATAAGGCAAAGGAGAGTCGTTACGCGTGTCCGACAGATCAGAGTTGTTAATGGTCGAAAGTTTTTCTTTTACAGAAAAGACGGTTAATTTTTGTAGGTAATATCCGTGGTATTTTGATTAGTTTGAAAAAAAAATGAATATTTTGTCATTATTTTTGCATCAGGAAAATTCATGTGTCACGTATCCCCGCCTTGTGTAATCAAAATGGTTGGTAATGAGGGGCGAGCATTTTCTGGGGAAACATTCAGGCTTCGCATTTGTGTTCATTGTAAGAAAAAACCTCCTACCTTCCATTTGCGTTTCGTATAACAAAAAATCCCCAACAAACCGCAGAAAAGTTATTGCCAGATGGTCGCATACAGTATCATCATCAGTACCATGGCCATCGAGAATCTTTGTTTCTGAAAGCAGACTAAAAGTGTGCATTACTAAAAGTCGAGCTTTTTCAACTTGAAGAAAAAGGTTGAAATTTTATATTAAGTACATGTTTTATACACTTGAAGTAGACCGGTTTTGTCTCCTTCGGAATTTAGGCAAATAAGGATTATTAATATATATTTAATAAACGCTTTATAAATCCATTAATGTCAGAATGATATGCTACTAATGTTGTGTCATTGATAAGTGCTTCTATTGATAAGAGATTAGATTTTTATTTTTAGGAAAATCACCTTTTTGATAAGCATTGGATTATATTTTTTGCATGAACATTTAATTTTTTTTAATTACACAAACTTCAATCAAATTATCATTAACTTCTATGTTTTTAAGTTTGTTATTAATTAGTAAATTGTGACTCAATTATAAAGCACAATAAACATGACTTTTTTTGTGATGTTGATGTTTTCCAAAAGTTCCATCTCAGACTATTTTCATATACATAATACACGTTAGTTTCTTTCTACGCATTTCCTTTTTCATATACGGAGTATTTGCATTTTGTTTTTTTTCTACACATTTTTTCCGTATACGAAATACACATAATTTTATGCGAAAATTCATCGAATTGAAATTTTCTCGGATATTGCCATCAGAAAAATGGTTGGTAAATAACAATTGACAATGTGTAACATTGAAAGTAAATAGCATGAGAACCTTTTATTTTATAAAAAAAAATCTGTTGTGTATGGTGCCAACTATTCTCTCGCGACTTGAAATAAGTACGTTGAAAACAATTTGCCTTTCGCTCTTAGAGCGCACAAAACTCGCGAAAAAAATAATGCTAAAAACAGAAGAAAAATGCAAATAAATAAATGAAACTGTCTTCCTATCTTTAGAACGGGAGACGTTTTACTTAATTAAAAAAAGAATGCATTTCATTATTTCTTCATCGCATTTCAATAAAACACTTGGAATTAAAGCGGTAGGGAAACTACTGGTGAGATAAAAAAAGAAAAAAAGATGAAGCTTCAGCTTCAGAATTCAGCACGAGATTAGCATCTAAACGCTTTTCCAATGATTGGAAGTATTGAACGTCACATTCGCATCCGTCTTCCTTTCGCTTGAGCAGAATCAAATTTCTCTATTGAACACCAGAAATCTGATTTTTCCGGACTTGGGAATATAC
Organism: Caerostris darwini; assembly: GCA_021605075.1. Taxonomy (NCBI): domain Eukaryota; kingdom Metazoa; phylum Arthropoda; class Arachnida; order Araneae; family Araneidae; genus Caerostris; species Caerostris darwini. The sequence goes on along the minus strand of BPLQ01012621.1, from coordinate 52,145 downwards.
ATACTACACATATCAGAGAAAACTTTTATAATTTTTCTGTCTTCTCCTTCATAATATTTGGTTTTATCAATAAGGCAGACTGCAAGAAAGTAAACTAAATTTGTGCCACAAGGGATCTATTTTTTATTCAGATCTACTTTTGCATTCTTTGAATTCCTATCTGTGATAATCCCCGCATCAATGGACTGAAAAGTTCTGCTATTTTATTCAAGGGATCAGGAGGAGGAGAGGACGCCATCTTTCGCCAATGAAGGATTCGTTGCGAATTATTATGAAATTACAAACCAATGCTGACCCACCACCCAAGTGCTCATACCATTGCAAAATGCTAATAGTCCCATTGCAAAGGCCTCGATTTAGATACGTTGCAGATTTCCCACACTAAATAGCGTTCTTGCATCAACATTGAAAAAAAAATATAATTCGTTATTGCTTGTGTTTCATTTTCAATTAAATAATGTATTCTATTCTCTTTTTGTTAGCTCTATCAAATACGTATTTATGCATTTAAAAAAAAAATATTTTTCCAACAAAATCTTACATATTCATTTAAATAGACATTTATTGGGTATCAAATAGACATTCATTAATATATGAATATAACATGTAAAAGACAGAGAAGAAAATTCGAGTAACATTTATTGTTTTATATAATCCAACAGCTGCGATCACTTATTTGACCATTTGTTCACTAATCAAACGTTACTTAATCACCAGGGCCAATCACAAGAAAAATCAATTTGCTTCCCTTAAGTCTTCACTACGGGAATCGAATGGGCTTTTCAGACGAATGAAAATCTTTTTTTAAGATAAAGTTGAGGCCGAGACGTGACGAATGAGTCGGAAAACAAAGGAAAGTGACGTCGCTTCCTCTTATTGAAGGATGTGTGGCTGGAGGGGCCAGAGAATGCTACCATCGCTTCTCACTTTCCACTTTTCATGCTATCAAAAATTAAATTCGAAAGAAAAGATAAAATACGAAGTAGAGGGAGTAATGAACTTTGAGAATTTACGGTTCTAAGTAATACGGAAAAAACTCGGAGACTATTTTTTCTAGCATAATCGCATATTTTAATCTCTTTTCATTAAAAAACTTGGATTAAAATTTTATCTTTATGTGTTTTTAGTAGAAGAATGAATATAATTTTGAAGAAATATGAATCTTTATTTTTCAGTTAATTAAGTAAAGATAAAGATTCCATTCATTACTTTACATTCTTTTCTTAATTCTTTAAACTTCTTATTTGCACTGTTTAAGAAACATTAAAGATCAGACAGATTAATAGATAGATCAAAGATCATTAGGCTTGCTATTAGAAAAAAGTAAGATTAATTAGTAAAAACTGCATTTCGTTAAAAATGGAAATTTCTTCGAAAGCTTAACAAAAGCAGTTGCTTAAAAGTTTCGACAGAAAAAAATAAACATAGGCAATTATTAAGCTAAAGCTATATTTTGAATACAGGTGATTTTAAGAATTTTCAAACTGTAAATCTACATCTGAGAGTGCACAAATGTGACTCCACGAAGTATATATCCTATTAACACAGAATGCACATTTCATATGTGAAAAAGTACTGAGAGAATACAAAAGAAAATAAATAAGCCAATATTCATATTGTAATACAGAAATAAGAAACAAAAATGTTTAATTTATTTTTGTAGGCTGGAAAATTTTCACTTAAGTATATCAGGAGCAAAACAAGTCAATCTGAGTAATTTCTGAATTTTTAAAATGACATTATTTATAACAAAAACATTATTTTCAATTAGCCTTCAGTTTATCCTGCCAAATAAATTTGTTTTGTCAGATTTGGCATCAGATGTTTTATTATTTCATCTTTATTTGTACAATTAGAACAGTAAGCACTTAAATGTTTATGCATATATTTATAATTTTTTTGATTGCACCTACACCTACTGATATACACCTACTAGTAGACCAAATATTAATCATGTATAAAGTGAAGATTAGGGATTTCGTATCAGAAGAGAAAAATTAAATCTCATTAAAATGAAATTAAGAAAAATATTTTAAATGTGTATTTAATACCTTGCAGATAATAATACGTTATGAGAACAATTTTCATTTAGAGAGCTTGAAAGTATTTATTCATGTTAACGACAGAATATAGGGAATGCCCTTTTTTAAGTACTAAATAATTTTGAATCTTTCATTTCGCACTTAGGCACTTGATGAAAAACATTTTTCATTTCTTGTTGAGACTTTGGAAATTCAACCGCGGAATTAGAGACGCAAGCGATACGGAGAAGATAATTGCAATGAGTCTTCATAACTAATACACGAAATCTTAAAACTTCTCAGATTTGTTCGATAATATCAAGGGACGATTAAAACCAAAATTCATAGAAATTCTGAACGAAATTGATTCTAAAACATGCCGAATAGCGAACATTTAAGTATATTTGAAAGCATGGAAAATATTTTCGGATGTATGTTGTATGTATGTATTTTTGTAGTTTGTATGTTGTTATGTAGTTTGTATGTATTTTTCTCCTCCGTTCCGAGAAAAATATAGATGCTTCCATTTTAATGCAGTTTTTCCAGTTAAATCTATTCTCACTCCAAAGACAAGATGGGTTTCCTTTTTTTTAAATGGTTTTCATACAAGAAGAAATAACTTTTATGTATTCAGTCATCTGCCAAAGCCAATGAAAGTTCTGTTTTATAGCTTGTATTTATAGATCTTATTTTAATATTTTTTCGGTAGTTGTTGTGGGTGTTTTTAAAGACTTTTCAATGGTTCGAATGATTTTCTGTTATCACCAGTCTTCATTTTAATTACAATAAAAATATTCCATATATTTTTTCTGATATTTGTTTTCACACTTTTTTATGTCTAAAAGTATAGATTGATAGTTTTCCAATTTATTTTTTAATAATGCTGCTTATTTTGCTTTTAGAAATTTTAATACCATGCGTTTTTCAATTTAGTTGAATTAATTAATAATAAAACTTAAATTTTGTTAGGTTAAAAAATATATATATCGTTTCTATCAAAAGTTTTGCATGAAACAACTAGCTAAAAAGTACAAATTTATAGATGTTTCTCATTTAAAATATTGTAACAAAATATTTACGCTATTCACCATTTTATTCTTTTAATTAATAATCATATAAATTACGTTAGTACCCTAATAATTTTATCAAACGAAAAGAAATAAAAGTATAAAAAGCCAACTTAATTTGAGGTAAACGCCGTTTCTTTCTAAAGAAATCAAGCTAAAATTCCACCTTTTATGAAAAAGAGTGGCAGAGAGGGCGGGCTGAATATTAGTCTTTATAATCCAATTCCTAATCAGAATATTAAAAAAAATGAGAAAAATTCAGACAATTAAATGGAACAATACAAACAATATAGCTAATTTTTATTTCATATTTAAAATACTTTAGCGTACAATTTTCAGTAATTATTGTTGTGAGATGATTTTTTTTAATTTTGCTCCGTAAGTAATTGAAATTAATACTAATATTTAACTTCATTTTAAATATTTATTTTATTATTAGTGTTAGAATGATTATAACTTATTAGCTGGGGTAACTTTGTAGAGGTGTGTACTAATTTATCTCTCTTTCGCAATTCATACATTTTTGATGACATCATGGAACCAGTCTCACAAAAATGCTTAAAAGATGATTAAAAAATTTCAGAAAAATTCAAATTAATTTGTTTAATTAACTTCTTTGCCTTTATAATTTTCTATAATTGTTCATTTTTAAAATACTTTCTTATTTTGATGTGATGAATTGAAGATTTTAACTAGCAAGCAATTGAAGATTTTAACTAGCAAGCTAAGTTATAAAATATAATAGCTCGCAATAAGTGTAGTTTTTTATTCTTTTTTTTTTCAGAATAAAAGCATGTTGAGAGTAATAAATAAAGAAGCCAAGAGTAAAAGAGGAAGCCAATTATTTTTTCTATTTAGATTTATTTTCCATTTTAGTTTTAACTGAAAACCTGGAAAATAAATTTGCAAGACACGTGTATAAGTGCGAATATAAACAAGAACCACTTTAAAATATTTGGTTTAAACCTCGAAACTTTTAAGAAATATATTAAAGAAAAACTTCATGAAGTATACTATGTTTACAAAGGTAAATATAAGGTTTTACCTATCACTGAGTGTATATTAATCTTCCAAATCTATTGTATAATAAGAAAGTTCACTAGATGAGATGTATTGTTATTTTTCTGTTGCTGTCAATAAAATATTGTTTATTTCCTTATGTAGTATTGTTATTAGTGATTAGACTGTATTCCTCACAATCCATGGCTTTAAACTTTAACATAGAATAAATACACTAAATCATCAAAACCAGTCAAATATCTCAAGCTCTCACACCATAAGTAGAAATCGCATTCCCGTTGTATTGTTAGATACTTTAGCCTTAAAAACTATTAATAATATCTCTTACCTGAAAAGACACGCTAAACCGTCTTTCTAACACACGCATTAAACACTAAGAATTCCGCAATAACCCCTTAACTATAAAATAATTAATAATCCACGATAAACCATACCACAAATAAACCTACAGGTTCGAATTCTTCAGAAACTTATACAAGTTGAAAAAGGAACACATACAAATGAAATAAATCCAAATCAAATTTCATGATTTTAAATATAAACAAAAGTGTATTGATTAATATCCTTAATTTAAATAGTTAGAATAATTCATACAATTAATCTTATATTAGCACAAGTAATTTCTAATAAGTATTAATGTACACTGCTGGCAATTAAAATTGCTACACCAAGGAGGCGACATGCTACAGACGTGAAACTTAAACAACAGAAAGAAGGTGCTGTGATACGCAAATGATTAACGTTTAAGCGCATTCAGACAAAGCAGGCGCCGGTAGCGACACCTAAAACATGCTTAAATGAGAAAATTGTTCAGCCGGTTTCTCATACACAAATTGCATTTGAACGTTGTTGCCTGTTGAAAAGTTGTTGCGATGCCTTGTGTAAGAAGCGGAAATGCGTACCAGCACGTTTCTGAATTTCATAAAGATCGAATTGTAGCGTACCGGGATTGAGGTTTATCGTATCGCAGTATTGCTGTTAGCATCGGTCGAGATCCAATGACTGTTAGCAGAATATGGAATCGATGGGCCGAAACGCCTTGCTGGATCTCAACGGCCCCTATCACTAACAGCCGAGAAGACAGACATGTTACCCGCATGGCCTTAATGGATCGTACAGCCACGTCACGAGCCCTGAGTCAAGAATTGGGGTTGTTTGCGGGACAACAAGTGTTTTCATGACTTTTGCAGCAACATGGACTCTCAGCTTGGAGACCATGGCTGCGGCTACCGTTGACGCTGCATCACAGACAGGAGCGTCTTCAGTGGTGTGATCTACGACGAACCTGGGCGCACGAATGGCGAGACGTCATTTTTTCAGATGAATCCAGGTTCTGTTTACAGCATCAAGATGGTCGCATCCGTTTTTGGCGTCATCGTGGTGAACGCACATTGGCAGCGTGCATTCGTCATCGTCATACTGGCCCATCACCTGGCGTGTTGATATGGAGTGCTATTGGATACACGTCTGGTTCGATGTTCTGGTTACGACCCGTGGTTCTACCCTTTATTTGAGCCCTGTGTAACCCTACGTTTCACCAGGATAATGCATGACCGCATGTTGCCGCTATTGTACGGACCTTCCTTGATACGGAAAATGTTCGACTGTTGCCCTGGTCTGTACGTTCACAGGATTTCTCGCCAATAGAAAACGTGTGATCCATGGTTGCCGAGCGACTGGCTGTTGGGCTGCATCGTGTTGAAGCAGCATGGGCATATGTACCTGTACATGCCATCCAATCTCTGTTTGACTCAATGCAAAGCGTATAAGTGCTGTTATTACTACCAGAGCAAGTTGTCCTGCTTTTTGATTTCTCAGGATCTATGCACCCCAATTTCTTGAAAATTGAATCACTTGTTATTTCCATATAATATATTTGTCCAATAAATATCATTTTGTTATCAGCATTTCTTTCTGGTGTAGCAATTTTAATGTCCAGTAGTGTATTTTATAATAGGAAAAATTTTGAATTCCAACGAATCTTTTATAGCAGTTCTATATTACTTCATAAAAAAAATTATAAAAAAAATCTTTCTAAAATCTTTTCGTTAAATAAAATTTTTAATGTATAAGATCTATATAATTTTCATGATCGAGTGTAATATTTAAGTATAATTAAAATACCATTAAAAATTCAAAACAACTGACATATGTTTTCATAGCATTTTTATTTCTGAGTTCACCATTATTGGTTTGTATTTTTACATTTATTTAATTCTTCCATTACGTTCTTTCTCTTTTCGTTACATTCTTTTTTTACATTTTCAGTTATCATGACGGCAGGAAATAAGCAATTATCGCAATACAATTAAGAGTTTCGTGGACTATATTTAAAATAAAAAAGTTCCTAATGGTATCTGGATAGCGTTGTTAGACTTCACTAGAGAGTTCTTCTTGAATGTCACCTTTGGGCATCAGTGGACAGAAATTGTGAAACTGGAAATCATGTCGGAAATAATCAGTCTGAATGAAAAATCACCTTCGTAAAGAACATCCTTGTTTAAATATTGTAGTTTTACATTTGTTTTTACTTATTAATGCCTTTGCTTCATACTAAATTATTTCACTTATTTATTTTTTTCCTTGTTAAGCATCATTATATTTATTATGATTTCTGATTTACTCATGCTTCATGGATTAGTGCTGTTTATTTTTTTCCTGTTGCGATAATTTTCTTATTTTTTTAAAGGCTTTTTATGTAAATTCAGGCACTTACAATTGCGATGACCAGAAACATTGGTTTAAGTATTGCCAATACAAAATGTAGCTGTCGTGAGTTCCCTTAGGATTTATTTTTTGTTATTTGAGATCTTGAAATATTTATTCAGGTTTATTTTATTAAGGTTGAAATATTTTTCGTTAAAAAATGAATGCTAGGTCAGCTCTTTGAGTCACACAGGTACGGATTCTTCACTACTCGTAAGAAAGACCGCATTTGATTTTTATAAAAGTGTGTCTTTATATAAACTTTATGTCGTTGTTTTTTGAATCAATGCAAAATACAGCCATAAAACATGCCATTTCTTTCAAATTGCCTCTATTCGGTGTGATACTGATTGCGATTTGAAAATGAAACATAATCATTATTTAACAGAAAGAGATTTAGTGCAGCACATTAATTACAGAAATGGTGTGAAATTCTTCGCAGGTTTTCCAGTTCTTGCGCGTACAAAGGTAATTTGATTCCGATTTTAAAGCAAACGATGTACTGAATAGGTAGGGCTTATACGCATTATCGGTAGGTCCGTTTCTCTGTGCAGAATGCCGAAGAAATCCACTCATTCGCTGGACTTTCGCCGTCGACATTCCGTCGTTTTCTCAGTGACTTGTCCGCGAAGGATTTCCTTTGAATATGGCACGATTTTGTGGAGGAATGAGAACGGAGTAGGCCTTCCAGAAACCTTTCTATCCTCAGAACCATTCTGCAAACACTGCACAAGTTTCGTCCGCGGAAAGTTTCGCGGAGCGTTTCCAGAACGCGTCATTCCCGCAGGAGAGTCGAACGACGAAAGGGTCGAAGGCCGAAAGGAGCGCCCTCTCTGCTGAGGCTTCTCTGAGGAATTTCAACGCGGTGGCGCTGAAGTTTCATTTTTCCCTCGTCAAACTTCAACCTTATCCGCTATTTATTATTTTTAATTCATTAGGATTTTATCTACCTATTTTAAAGGAAACACATACATTTTATTTTTGCATCTTCAGCAACTCTATTCAGTATAACTTGTTAGTTTAAGCTACTTTCTAAATTTCGGGGGAAGATTTAAAAGAAAAAAAAAAAAAGTACAAATAATTTTTTTTTTTTATAAAAAAAAGAAATTTTTTTTCAAATACTGTGTTATTTATTTAACACAGACTTGATAAGACAAAAAAAAAAAAAAAAAAAATAGAATTATTGGTTTTAATATCGATTTCCCTAATAAAATATCTTATGAATATTCAGCAATTGATAATACAAATATTACAAACACTATTATGTTTTTGTTTAATTCCAATACATCATATTAATAATAGGAATGCAAATATTTTATGACTACTAAACAATAAATGCTTCCTGATTTTGCTCTGAAAATTAAAGCAGTATTTTTAAGGGTTTCTTTCATCATTCTTTTTTATTAAATACAGGAAAAATGTAATGTTTATTGCTGAATCATTAATATTTCTTTTTGTAAACAGTGTTTGGTTAAATTAAAATTGGGAATTAATTGCAAATTTGATAAAAGTAAGCTTTTTTTTTTCATCGGGCATGATGGGTGGGTGATTAGGACTCTTGCTCTCGTAACCACAGGTTTCGGGTACGAGTCCCAGCTTCGCCATGGATATTTGTAGTGTTTAGGAATCCTCTTTTAAAGATAGGTCCCAATGACTGTAGAGCATTAAGCTGGCAACTCTATCCCGTAAAAAGAGAAGCATCTGCAGTATCGAAATCTGCTAGCAGATAGATGACCTTGGGCTACCATGGGGCTGTTACGCCAATGAAGAAGAAGAAAAAAGCTTTTTTATCATATTCTATAATTGTAAACACGTCATTTACAATCCATCCTTCACTATATTTTATACAAAATAGCTGTCCGCAAAGAAAACTCTCTTTTAATATGCTATCCTTTAGTATTACTTTCGTCTTCAAAGAACATTATCTGTTTTTCAAAGGTAGCATTCAGCGCATTATTACAGTTATTCAAAACCAACACAACAGAGTGGCGATATTGAAGTATGCAACGCTGCGTGTTTATATTGGACGCAAAATTCCATTTGTTTTTCCTTACACACTTGGGCATCGACAGATGTAAACAAACATAAAAATTAATAATAATGAATAGGGACAGTATCCAAAGTAAAATAATGAACAAATCGATTATGTGTCTAAATTTAATTTCTTCGATTATCCTTACTTATGTTGATTTATGAAAGCATAAAAATATCTGTTTTTGAGTAGCCATGTCCTGAAATGTGCAGCTTATAATGTTTCTAAATATAATTTTACTTTCATTTAACGCGTATTATTTTTTTTACTTAAAAATTCCTAATTTAGTTAAACTTTATCTCGAGATTAAATAATTAATAAAAATTGTCAATCTAGTAGAGTAATAAAATTCAGAGCAAAGAAAATTAATAAAAGGAATGAAACATTTCTATTAACCGGATACCATTTTGTGCCGAATAAAAGCTGTTCTCATACGCAAATAGAAATCAGAATGGCAACTGTTCCTAAAGATAGGAAAATGAATCTAAAATTTCATTGAAATGCGAGTCCATTTTATTACTTCCATTAATTACGACACAACCGCAACGAAAGACTTTTCTTCCCATCTTTGGGAAGTAATTAGTCCTACGATTAAAACAATTTTCCCGATTTCACAATTTTATTTGAACTACAGATTTTTAACGATGGACGAGAAAGTAATAGCATACCTTTGGCATGGAATTTGTCAGGTCGGTTTTTGTCCAGGCTTCCATTTCTAATTGGATTCATATAGTTTCGCTGCAGAAATAAACAAATCGAATGTTAATAAACCAATTTCAACTGCCAGTTTTTTTTGTTTTTCTTGCAAAATGTTTCATTGCACAGCACCAATTTTTTAAATTTACCATTTCACTTTATGTTGTTTCAGAGCAAACTCCTTTAATGTAACTGAGTAATGTTTCTTGAAAAAACTATCACGCATTCTTTAACACTTGTTATTTGTCAGATCGTAAAATGCCTTTTAAGTTTTCTTTCAAACAGAATTAATATTCAAAAAGAAGTCGAATAAATTGATTTTATTTAATTAAATCTAAGCTACAAAGGAACAAAATGAAACAATTAAGGTTAAAAATAATAATTAAGTTTCCAAATATTATTTATGAATATTTTCTTTTCGACACACGCAATAATAATTTCTGAATGACTTACTCTGTCTTAAAAAAAAGACTCAACTTATTTCTGTCTGTTCTCTTTATTTTATTGTGCATAACTTATAGTTAATAGCAACTTAATATTTCACTTACGCCCAAATAAACGAAAATATGTAACGAAAAAAAAATGCAAAAAATAAAACAAAAATATCAGAAATAGGTTTATCAAAATAAGTTCCAATGACAGTTCTACAAATTAACTGAATCTTGGAATTAATGCTTACAAATGTTTTAATTTCTGTTGTTAGGGTTTGTCTTTTATAATTTTATCACTTTCGAGTCTCGTCTCTGTGTATATTTTCAGGCAATCTTATAAATCACACAAAATTTAGATGAACCGGAAAAAAATCATGCATAACAGTTTTCATAACATTAATTATGCATTACAGAACATTTCAGAACAAAATGTAGCATTAGAAAATAACCTATACTTTTAAGAAATAGAAATATATTTGTAGCATTTTAAAATTTTAAAGCTGCATTTTATTGTTTGCACTTCCATTTCAGAACTAATTTCAACATTAATTTATTATAATATACTAGACACGTGAAATGGTGTGCATTTGAAAAGAATTTCTATAACTGAAAAGTCTCTTATAGGAATATTTTATTTGAATTCATTATATTTTTATCTGATGTGTAATCAAAAGTCACGAAAAAAAAATTAATTATTTTTCTTTTAAATAAAATATTAATGTTTATAAAATAAGATATTAACTTTTATGTTAAATTTTTATAAGAGTATAAATGCTTTACAATCAATGTGATATGAAAACAACACAAAGGTAAACTGCTGAAACTGTGAAACAATGTGATTGCATAACAATGAAATTAAAAAACAACTTACTCTGGAAAAAATTTTTGTATCACAACTTTTATTAACTTGCCTTTCCAATAAAATTTACACATAAAAAAAAAAATTAAAAAAAAACTTAATTTTTTTGTATAATACAGACAACGCCGGATTCTATGAACAAGTACTAAGTTAAAATAAGTTAAATATATTTTTTTTGAAATAATTTAGTCTTTATTGTACATTGAATTCCAGCCATTGAAAATAGAATGATTAGTTTTTTCCAACAATTCGTTTATCGTGAAAAAGCTTTGCGCCACACTCCTGTTCATAAACTGAAATCACAAGCGAAATTAAATCAAGAGAGGATTTTATGAAATTGAGTAACATGCAGATGCACGGATATTATATAACCTTTATAATGTGCACCAAAAAGAAAAATCACATCAAAAAGAAAAATTGAGTATCGCCTGGGCAAAAAAAAGAAATTTTTTGACTACTCAAATAGCTGCAATCACATAAAAATAGGCAGTAAGCAATTTAATTCTTAAAACTTCTAATTGTATTTCACTCGTTTAAATATATTTGGAAAATATGGCTTCCTTATTCCTGCGGGTAGTTTTCAAAATTTTAATCACCAATGCCCACTACCCAGCACCCAGAAATAATACGTTAAACGGACTCTTCAAAAACATTCCAAAATAAATGAAAAATACTACAATAACTTAGCAATAACCCAGCAATAGCCCGTTACCACATATATACTAGCAGATTCGAAAGCCTTCAGTGATTTATGTACACTGGAGAAGAAAAAACATATACATGAAACAAATCAAATGTAAATCTCGTGATTTTTAAATAAAAATATAATATTTATTATTTATAATATAGGCAAATAAATACTCCGTAGCAAGAAAACTTAAATTCAGAATAGCATGCAATCAATGGAAGCCATTCCCATAAAGCAAATGGAATAGTTAGAACTGTCAACATAGTCATTAGTGTTACCACACACCTACTTTTAATAACACCAGAAAAGCTTATCAGAAGTGATAGATTCGTACATCTACACTAATCACTATCATTAAGCAAGCTGCTTCTATATAATTGCAAATGACGAAACAGTTGGCCTGGGGGGGAGGGGGCTTTCAAAAAAAGGTTTCTTTAAGGTAATAGTCACATACGTTCACAATGGAGTACGTTACAATTCAGCAGCAGGGCATTTCAACTATCTTGCTGTCCGGATCATCTTTCGGGGATCCTAGGAGTAACTACAATTCACAGCTTCCCTAAGAAATCACGGATATCGTTCAGGACCTCCTCCTGTTATTTTGTCCGTTATTTCACCCCGTACCGCAATCTAGTTTTATACTCTTCGGAAGTTGAACACAGCTGAGGCCTCCTTGATTTGCATCTGCCTTTTCTCTCTCACCTCCAGCTCCGGAAGTCTAATGGTTCTCTAATCTCTGATCTTTTTCTGATGTCCTCGTCGCCTTCTGTTTCAAGATCTCGAGCCTTTCTTCCACAGTCGACTGGATTTTCTTCTTAAATTCCTCACGGGACAATACATTTTCCCATCGGGGGAGGCTGATAGAGACACTTGATCGGATCGTAAAAAGCAGCTGGCCCTTTCGGAGGTCAGGGGTCTGTTTCTCCCACACGAGCGACACCTTCGAAACGTCCGCGCATACAAGGCCTATCATTTCACCACCGGCCACGCGTTCCACTTGGAAGACACACACCCTCAATAAATAAGAGACCACACATCATCCCGTCTTTCTAAACAACTCCTTCGTCAGTAATGCAATATGCATACTGGCCACCTGCGCTTTGAAGTTTCGAAAAAAACCCAATTAAAACGCACAACGATATCATATATATTTTCGCAGCTGTGGTTCCCGCCGAAACTGGTCATTCTTTCACCAGAATCGACTCACATCAGGTTTGGTTTGTCGCTCTACGGTCATTGTGTACACACTTTAGGCTAATTCGACAGGGACCTGCAGTTTAACGTGGATTCCGAACTACTGACAAACATCCATGCAACCGCCAGGATTCTAACCTGAAGCCTGTGGTACCAACGGCCGGAGCGCTAGCCAGTTGGTCATCAGACTGCAAGAAGCGGTAGAGAATGTAGAGTTTTGGGAAGACTTTTGCGACTTTTTAAAAAAACTTTTTAGCTAAAAAAAGTTGTCACTTTTTAAGATAATTTTGACATTTAAGACTTTTTTTTCTGTACTGCATCAGAGCCTGTTCGCATCCGAAAAGGGCTATAGATCTTCATATTCAAATCCTTCAAATATGCATACATAAAATACACAATACATGAAATATACAAGGATTACCAACAATATTAGTTTAATATACAAAAACATTTATAAATACATATCTCCCCGGTATTCCTTTTTGTAAACATATTTAGTTAGTATTACACTTAAATTTAAATGAATAAAAAATTACGTAATTGAACAGGTTCAAAATTAAAAATATAAAATTTAATTAATTCAAAATTCCTATTAAATGTAATATTAATTTAATAATTTAATCCATTAAATGATGAAAAAGGGGATCACTTAACATAATTCCATGTTATTATTCTATATTTTTCAATTAAAAGGTTTGAATTAAAATACAAAACCTATTATATGATTATTTCGTTAATTGTACCAAAAACACGCGTGGAATTTTATCCAACATCATAAAACTGGAATGATGAAACATTTATTTGATGAATATCGCAATAAAAAGAATCGTGAATAGGAACTATAATTTTTTACCATTAACGCCCTCTACATTTTTAATGAGAATACTTAAATAAAAAAAGTACCAGGTTAAAATACTTCAGAATCAGATTAAAGTTAACACAAAGAAAATCTATAGACATTGTTGATTCTGTTTTTTATTAAAAAGTATTCATACATCGTAGAAGAAAAAAAAATTACTTTGAAATGATTGATAAGCAGCATTTAGAAAAAAGGGCTCAATCGTTTTGAATGTCGTTATTTCTTTCTGTGTTTTGCCTGATGTCTTCTATTTGCTCTAAAATGATTAGATCATGATTCTCCCTTTAAGCAGATGAGTTAGAAACTGAAGCACTCCAATTGAAGCACCATGGAGTAATGTAGGGAGGAAATAGAATTTTTTTTGATAATCCCAAAGAAGTACTAAAATACAAGTATATCATTTGATAATGAAGGAATGAATAATAAATACCCAGGTGAAAAAATTTAAAATGCTATACAACTAATTTCTATGATTTTTATTAAAAGTTGTTTCAATTATTTGTTCTTTCCATCGAGTTTTTTATTGTCTAAACTTTTTATACTACGCGTACTTATTCAAAGTAAATATTAATAATAATAATATATAACTCATTAATGATTCATTATCATTTAATTGAACTATTTGCGTAAATGTTGCCGTTTACAATTCAAAATTTATATAAAGGTGTGCAGGGTCCCATGTTGGGTGACACATTGTAGTGTACAGGTAAGGGAGGGCCCAGATTGTACATGGTTGGATTGAGATACTTGAGGCACAGGTTAGAGAACTTACTGTTTTATTTACATACATACAAACACCACACACATACAATTAGACACAAATAATACTTAAAGTAAAATACAGACAATTATACCTTCGTGGATGGACATCCACTTCTGAGCTGGTACTCTCTACTAAGTGCAGGGCATGCAAAGGAGTGTAAAGTTGCACTAATTATGCTTCCTCTCTATGCTGAGAGACGATAGGCCAACGGAGTTGCACTAAATATATCCCCCCCCCTCGGGGAGAGAGACTATAAACCAACTAAACGCATTTCTGCGTAGCGCAGGGATGCGCTTTGCTTTCTCTCGGGTGAGTCTCGAAGTTGACAGTTGGAGTAACCGTAACACCAAGGGGAGGCGCTCTTGCCAGTGTGTAGAAGGAAATGTGGTTACATCCTCCCCCTCTAGTTCAGCCTGGAATTTTGATGGCCAGAGCCAGCAGAGATAGTTCGAGACATTATAGGAGGCTTTTTTGCCTTCTTTTGTAGGAGATTGGTCATGTTTTCTAAGTGGTCGTATTGGCGATATAAAAAAATATGTTAATTTCCCGCTTTGAAGTTTCTTTGTTTTTTGTTGGCGACATTCTATATGGTAATACAGCAACTGGGTTTGATTTGGTTTCTCGCATTACGGTCATCTAGAGCACACGTTAGGCTAAGGACCTACAGTTTAAAGTGGATTCAGAACCATCACAAACATCCAGGGAACCGCCGGGAATGGAACCCGCAACCTGTGGTACCGAGCTCTAGAGCGCTAGCCACTCGGCCACCAGGCCCCTAACACAGTAATTGGGAGATGATCACTAGTATTGTTTCGTTGTTCGATGAAAGGGGATGGTCAGAAACATTTCTCGCCAAATTCTGTAACAAGTTTTACTAATTCCTGATTTTTTTCCCCCCTTTCATTATAAAGGACATGCTGGAAGTTTTTTTTCTTTACTCAAATGTTGATAGAAAAATTATTGTTTCTAAGGCATGGTCACTTCACCATATTACAAAACTAAAGTGTACAAAATGTTCCTTAATATTAACGTTCTTTTAATTTTTAAAAAATTAAAACTGAATTCTAATACACAACCAGTGTTTCAATAAATTTATTACACTTTAGATTCAAAATTTAAACAATAAAATTTGAAAGAACATTAAAAATAAAATAAATAATAACTGTTTACAAATACTCGAAAATATCAAAAAGAGTTAAAAAATTATTCAGTTTATTTGAAAAAGCGTTACCTATTCAAATAATTTAAGATCTTCTTGAAAACACTTTGATCAGATTATTAGGGTTTGGAGTTATTATGTATTTTTTATTTTTTAAATGATTAATTAGTGGAAAAGAAATTATTTCTATTCAACAATTTGTAATTTTTCTTAAGTTTTGTAAATATTTTCCAAACGTGGGCTTTGGAATATAATTGCATTAAGATATTTTGTTAGAAGTAATTTTAATAAAAAAAATTAAGTAAATTGGACCGCATGTCTCAAAAAGAGTTTGAAAGTCAAAGAGCGAAGAGGATCTTTCAAAAAATTGAAGATGAATTATTTTCGTTTTCAATTGAAATAAAAAAAAAAAAAAAAAATTCCAAAACTGTTTAACAACATGGAAGATTTTCTTTATGTCTTCCAGATATTGAAACATTTGGAAAAAAAACTGGTATTTCATTTCTTAGAATGCAAAGACATGCCGATATCTATATAAATATTTGCCATTTTTATAGACTTCAAATTCTTCGAACAATGAATGCCCATTTTTTTATCTGCAACTGCTTTGCAAGAATACAGATTAAACAAAAGCCATTCATAAAATCTTATTTTTGTTTCTACAAAATTACTTTGAAATAAAATATTTTTTCAGTAATAAAATGTCTGCAAGCATAGACTGTACAAAATTAAGTATTTGAATTCTCCGTAAATATTTGAAAGGATTTGATAATAAATGTTCCATGGTTTGGCCACTATATATTATCGTGCAAGGTAAACTCAACTATACTAAGTGATTTCATTTATTTGCCTACTCAATTTAATTGATAAGCTTTCACGATCAATATTTAAATTGTAACAAAACATCGTAAAAAAAGGAGGGGATTCACACTATTATTTAAAGAGCAGAAAGTTGAGCTTCTTCCAAATATTCAATTGTTTTTTGTACAATCGGAAAAGTAAATATTTAATAACTAAAGAAAAAATTTCATTTCAATATTTCCTACTTCATTATTATGTTAAATTAGTTTATAGAGCAATCTATTCCCCTATTTACATTATAAGTAATGAGTATATATTACTTTTTTACACAATTGTTGACAAAATGCAGCACGCTCCTAATTCACGTGGAAACCATATTATGTCAAAGGTGAATCAAAAACCAAACAAACAATGTATATTCGCTATTGTAATACAAATAAAATACTTCATTTTACTTAAAAACTGTAAAAAGGATAATAACAAAGAATAAAGTAAAATGAAAAATAATAAACGCAGTACTGAATATAGATTGTTTATTTATTTATTTTTTTTTGTAGCTACATTTCTATTACACAAAGTTTTTTTTTTTATCAGAATAGAACAATTTTTGTATCTACTGTCTTTTTATTATTTATTGCAATAGTCCAAATAAAGATAAAATGCTGTAGTGAATTATTTCAATAGGTGCAATTTATTTTTATTAATTCATACACAAACTTGAATGTCGACGAGCTGTAACGCCATATAGTGAAGTGCGTTCCAGTTTATATATATATTGGCCGAGTAATGTAGAGAGAATGGTGTTTAACAGAACAAAAAGAAGACTCCTTAAGAAAACCCTAATGGATCTAGGCCCAGAGGAAGACTAAGAATTAGATGGGGAGATCAAGTCGAGGAGGACTTGAAGACACTCAGTGTTACTAACTGGAAACTAAGCACGATTAGTCACGTCGAATGGCAAAAAATCTTGAAGGAGGTCAAGGCCCTTCACGATTGGCTGTAGCACCATTGATGATTATATATATATATATATAATTTACAAGCCTCGAGATTTTTATCTACAGACGATGGACGTTACTTTCGTCGAACTCTTAACTTATCGTAGAACTCCTCGTGTTTGGTACCCTTTGGAAGAAATCCCAAAACATTCTTACTAGGCAGGCTGATTGTCAATGCGAGACTCTTACATTTGCGCTGTTCACTTCGTCGCTTCTGAAAGCAAAGCTGCAAAGCATGTGCTGCAACATTCTAGAAATCAACTTTCCTACAGATAGTTACACGCATTACCGGTGGACAATGAGTTGGGCAGGACTTGTAAACACTGCTCTAGAAACTTAATATAACTGACAAGGAAAAAAAAAAATTTTTTTTCCGATTGCAAATGTAATGGGACCTTAATTTAATAATTATTGCGAATATGATGAAAAAAATTCAATATTATCAGAAAATTTTTGCAATCTATATTATTTAACTTTTACTTATTGGAGATAGAAAAAACGGTACTCTAAAATATAGCTATTCTCTTAATGCAGGAAAAGTTTCAGATTTCTTTTTGCCACGTGGATGGAAGAAATTGTGATTTTAGTACATGTGCTTCAAACATAAAATCATGCTACAGAGAAATTATCATTTTTACCTAGCTCAAATTTAATTTAAGCAGCCCTTGATAAAATTAAAAGATAACAGCATTTTCCGGTTAAAAGAAAATCCAATTACTTGGACAACGAATTACAAATATATTCCCTTCGAAAGATAATTCAATGCTCGGATCTATAGTTATTCAATGCAACTAACCACCACGATTTCTCCAATTAGCAAATCTGGATAAGCGTTGGAGTCTCATTATCGTGCCATTAAATTTTCAACTACTTGAAGTTCATACTTACTCTTCGGTCCTGCATAAAATTTAAAAGTTTATTATTTATTATATTTTATAAAATTTTATGTATTTTATTTTTTAAAAAATTATTAATTTTAAATGCACTTGAAAATTTGAAAGGAAATTAATTATTTACTTTACCTGTCTCTTCCAAGTTTTTTAATGCATATTAAGAGTTGCGTTTTTAATGAAATACCTAGTTACTTTTAATTACTTGAGTTGACATTTCTTATTTGATTTATCTGAAAAAATACTGCATTTAGTAATAATATATTAACTATGCATTAAACAGTAGACTAAACTTTCAGCTATCTTGCTGAAAACATTGGTGATCTTGGCAACAAATTTGATGATTTTGATTAACCCAATTCGTCACAAAATGGCAACGGGTTCGGATAGTGTACGTGAGGGATGAGGTTCAAATCAGACACGAGGAGACTTGATGGAAAATTTGACAATGTGCTCACATCAACTGGAATCGGTAGTTTTCAATGTATTTGGGTTTTCTACCATGAGACATACGAAGGAGGGTAGTCCCGTATATGTCCTTTCGGAAGGCACTGTCCTTCCCTCAATAGTAGTCAGTTTGTTGTTCGGGATACACAAGAGAATCACTGATGTTCCATCCTCACATTTCTAGCTGATAGTACATAGTCCTAAGCAGAGAGTAAGGTGTGGAGAAAAGAAGAATTATCCATTACAAGAATATTTTACACTTAAATTTTTTTTTTTTTTTTAAATTCTTCTGTAAAACACAATTTATCTGAATTTTTTTGGAAAATTTTAAACTATACACGAATGCCAAATCAAACTATTCATGATTGATAGAATAAAATTACAATGATTTTTTTCTAATATTTTATTAGATTTGAATTTAATTCACATTAAAAATGGTATCTCAACCTTTACAAATCAGTAAATTTAAGCAGAAAAAAGCAAATTAAGGTTTTGTTTAAAAAGATGAAGGCTATCGATTTAAAACTGTTATGCAATAAAAGAATTTTAAGTGAAAAATCTGAAGAATTCTTATGTTTGTTAGCCTTTTTTTTATAAAGCAGTGACTGATATAATCAACTGATTTAGGCGAAATTCAACATTCCAATTAAACTCTTATAAATATTGAAAATATAAAAATCACAGCGAATGTTACATCACAAAAAACCAGCGTCTTGTATAAAGCAAGTTGTCGATGGTTCCCCGAAAAAAGAAGAAACAAAGGATATAAAATCGAAATGAGCAGCTTTTCTCAAATTTTATCAGAGAACGTCAACCAAAGTGAAATGCAAATCCCTTCCTCTTTTCTCTGTATCTTCAAAGCAAGTATTTGATGTAGTCACTTCACCATTAAATGTGACCCTGGAATACTGTAGGTGGTCGATCATCCACGTAAACGTATGAGTAAAAGGTAGGGTGTAAGGTAAATAACGTATTCATTGAGATAAATGCCAGGCGAAACATTCGAAAAGAAACATCGTAATAAAGTAGCTGTGCATCTTAGTATTTGGGAACTAGAATTTATAATGAGAAACATTCTCAAAACTTTAATATGGATTTGTGAAAATAATGCATTGAAATTTAATTTAATACTGAAATAATTGGATTGCTAATGGAATGTTATATAAGTAACGAACCATTTTATTCATAAACTTAAATAAATATCTTTACATGAGAGAAGAGTATTTAATGCTTCTAAATCTTTTAAAAGTTTCCGTGAGAAGAATCTAATCATTTCATATTATTATTTTTTTACATTTAAAAAATAAAAATGATTTGTAACGTAGAAATATATTCTCAAAAAAATAATTGATATATATATATATATATATATATTGTCTTTGACAGAGCCTGTTTACAACGTGGCGGAGTATTCAACTTTGAACTCTGATCCCAGGAGAAGGAGACAGGTTGCCGTAGATGAAAAAAGGAAAAGAACACTGGCGGGAGCGAGATTGGGTAGGCTGCGTCAAGCAGCGAGAGAATATGTTTACCCCTTAGTTAATTAATAATGTAAATATTCTTGTAAAATATGGTATCATTAAATGGCTTCATTTAAAGAAACGCACGGCTTTATTGTGTCTGTCAATTTCCCTAGACACCCACTGCAAAAGTCCAGTCATTGTTAGACTGGTAGAGAAGTCTACAAAAACTGTATGTTCGACCGGGATGAATCTATTGGAACCGGTTGAAACTCTACATACACACACACACACACATGCTCTATTGGATTCAAGTCCGGTGAGTATGCTGGCCACTCCGTACGGGTGATATCCTCCAATTCAAGGCATTCGTCTACAATGTTTGCACGGTCAGGACGGGCGTTGTCTTCCATAAACAGAAATTCAGCCCCCATGGCGCCCCGAAACAAACGTGCATGTTGTTCCAGAATGACATCCCGATAGATGTGGCCTGTCATCGTTACACTCTGAACATGCAGGTCAGTTCTGGAACCAAGAATAATTCCTCCCCAAACGAGCCATCCTGCACCACCATAACGGTGTCTTTCAATGGTGTTCTCTTGGTGGTAACGGGTACCTGGCTCTCTCCATATGAAAGTCCGGCGAGAATCAGACTGCAAACTAAACCTGGACTCGTCGGAAAACGTCACACCAGACCACTGTTGCGGTGTCCGCAATGCATGTTCTCTACTCCAGGTTAATCGCAGGCGACAGTGATTTGCGGTAAGTGGAACACATCTGACAGGCCTACGAGCATATAGAGCAATGTGCCCTAAGCGTCTGTACACGGTCTGCCTTGAAACTGTCGTACCGGTAGCTGAAGAGAGCTGACGAGACAGGTCTGATACTGTGCTCCGTCTGTTTCTTTTGACAGTAACTGCTAAATACCGGTCCTCATTAGGCGTTGTAATTCGGAGGCGACCTGTGCTGTAACATCTACTCACATTACCATCATCTTGGAATCGTTGCCAAAGCCTGGAGATGACACTCTGGGCGATTCCAAGTTCCTCGGATACTTCCAGCTGGGTACGTCCTCATTCCAGTCGTCCGATAATTCTACCACGTAAAAAATCATCCAAATGCTTCCTTTGTGCCATAACTATGCGGTTATTGCACTGAAAGGCTTTTAAAGCGCTTGCGAACAATTTCACTTCTTTGCCACCATTCCTTATATACCCCTCTCTTACACTCTCGTCATTGTGACGTACTATCCGCGCCATCTGGTGGTTTCCTGCATTTGCATATTCTTCTTCAAGATGTGTGTGATAATTCTACAGGTGAAATTTTTATTTTAGAGTTCAATTTATGTGTCATTCTGAATTATCCTTAATTTATGGACATGAGTGTAATTAATTAATAATGTAATATTTATAATAATTAACTACTAGACTAAGGACATTAATTGGATCATTTTGTATCAAACGAAAAATGATGGAATATATCGTTCAGTGGAATCCAATAAATCCAATAAAAATGAATTTGTGTTTTTACCATCACTCTTTTTGTGTTTTCTTATGGCATCCTAAAAAAATTACTTTTCAACACAATAGCGTCACTCTCATTGAAAGTTGAAAAATACACGAAAAAAAAAATCGGTGAAGTTCATAATTTTGCTTTGGGGTCCATTAATAACAGAGTTATAGACAGCGTAATGGACACTTTGCGGTAATATTTACCATGGCTGAATTTAAGGTGCTGAGTCTATAATTCCTCTTCTGTGAAATATGGACTAAGGTAAATTAAAATCTCTACTTCAATGATCTACTCTTGTTCTTATTCTCTCTGCAGACTAAAGGAAGAATATGTGGGAACTTATTTTGTATTATTGGTGCCAGATACTTGTTCTAAAGTCACTCACCGTACATATGGCGGATGCAGTGTTCATTGAAGTGTTACCCGGGGCCGTGAAACATATCAATCCATTGGAGGGAAAAGGGGAATGATTCCCTTCATAGCTTATGGGCTGAGAGGGAACTTCCTCATAGTGCTTGTTACCAGCATACCCTAATGATTCGATACATCTTTTGTGAACCCAGATCATATTTCATAATTTGTCTTCTGCAAAAATGAACAAGTTTATTTTCCTTTGTCTAATCCACCGCTGAAGTTGAGGCAAACATGGCAGACGTCATCGTCAGTGTGAAGGCTGGCAGATATTTCAGACCTCGAAGTAGGGATAACCTTTTTGGGAAAAAGCTCAAATAAAAATGAAACACCATTTATTATGGAATTTTGATTAGTGATCATGTTTCTAGGAAAAGTACTAATTCACTATTATATGAAAATAACTTCAATTCATATTATTATATGATAATTTATAAACAACATGAAATTTTTAATTAATTTACCTGAATTTAATATAATTATAACAGGTGAAATTTAAGAAAATAAGGCGTATCCATATAAGATAAAAGCTCTTTATATAGCGTGGTATAAAAAATCTGATAAGAACGATGTTTTAACAGTCTGCTAATAATTTTAATTTGCAAAGTTACATTTTAATCAATGTTTAAAATCCTCGAATATCAATATAAACAGTAATTATATTGGTTCTTATTATGATATCAACCCTATTAATATCTTTTAATAAAATGTTTCTTTACTAATTTAATTGTTTATACTACGAAATTAAAAATGTGTTCAATAAAACAAAATTTATTAATTTGTATTCTTTCGAAATATAAATTTTTGTTATTAATTAATGGAAATATTACTTTTTCCTCTCTTCTTCCAGTAATATTTTTCAAATTGGATTTCATTTGGATATACAATATATGAATTTCGTTTAAATGATTTTTTTATTAATTATTCATAGAATTTGTATGTAACTGCAGAAGAAATAGCAAAATTAATAAATAATGTTTTAAAAAAAAATTACTTTATTTATCTATTTTGCTAGAATATCTCCTTTTGTTTTTAAGGTGAATGTCCCGCATCCATTGTTTTTAGAAGTGATAATTTAGAATTTTAAATTATCACTTCTAAAAACAATGGGTGCGTGACATGTGTGTGAATTATGCGTGAATTTTTAAGTAAATCTATTACATTAAAAATTGTTAAAAGAGAAACGTTATTGCTTATTATTACTCTCTTATAATATTACATAATAACAAAATACATAGACAAAGGAAGTAATCTTAAAATTTTACTTTCAAACTTTGATCAATGTTTTATGTTGATGATGACATTTAATTCTGTAGAGAATATTCAGCTAGAATGCATGGTTCGCCGTTAAACATCTAATCTATTAAAATTGTTTTCGTTATTGCAATTGTTTGCACAAAAGAGATTTTTAAGTAAAGTTGAGGCCTGCATATGTCGCTTTACAAGAAGAAGATGTGATTCTCTCTGGTAAATCTTGATTTTAACAGAGAGAAAAGCTTGCAATCTTGTCATTCCACGTCAAATCAACATAATATAAAATTTCACCTCACCATAGATATGTTTTTGGCTTGACTTAATAAGAAAAACTTTTATTGTCGTTCGAAACATTTATTGTTTCCATCTACGAAATATACAGCAAATTAATAAAGTTGTTTAATACGATCATTTTTGTATTCGAACATTTTTATAAAAACATTGGTAATGATTTATTTATTAAATAAAATATTTTAATGGATATACATAAAATTTATTCTATAGGTAAAAAAAATCGTTACGTAAGATTTATAAACTGACAACTGTATAATGTTAAATTTTATTTAATCAGTCTAAAGTGCATTTCTTGCAAGACGAAACTTAGGAAAGTATATGTAATCAATATTGAAGAGAACGAATAGCAAGATAAGAAAATGTAATCATTTCATGAAGTTTTTATGAAAACTTCATTATGACATTTTGAATGCTTAATAATCTGCAACAATATTTTTTAGTATTATATAGTATAAAATGAAAACCAGCAGGTATACAAGCAGGGAATTCATATTATTATTATTATGATAACAGTTATAAATCAATGCATTTGCTTGGAAATTATATAAATTAGTTTCCTAACCTTTGATCATGATTGTTAAATTATTAAAGTATTTTATTTTATCTCATTAACTTCTACTAATAATTTCTGCAATGAAACGAGAGAATTTAGCATTTAAACAAATATCTGAAAATTGCACTATGCACTCATTTTATTTTCTATGATAATTATGTTCAGTTTAACTTTGTGGTACAAATAATACATTTTTCTGATCTAGAGAACCATATGTGAAAAAAAAAAAAAAACCAAACATTTTGTTTAGCATATGTTTATGAATCCAGCACGGCGAATAAAGGGTAGAGCCACGGGTCGTGACACACCAGAAATGCAACGTGCTCTGTTCAAAGTGTCATTAATGTGAAGAGGAGGTGACGAAGACGTGTATCCAATAGCACCCCATACCATCACGCCAAGTGATGGGCCAGTAGGACGATGACGAATGCACTCTGCCAATGTGCGTTCACCACGATGTCGCCAAACACGGATGCGACCATCTTGATGCTGTAAACAGAATCTGGATTCATCTGAAAAAAATGACGTCTCGCCATTCGTGCGCCGCCCAGGTTCGTTGTTGATCACATCATTGAAGACGGTCCTGTCTGCAACCAGCAAAAAGCGGAAACTCTTGCTACTGTTTATCAAGATCAATTCAAAGATAATGATATTCAGGACTCTATTACTAATGACATAGTTTACTCTACAATTAATTCCTTTAACAATACTTGCCATGCCGTGATTTCTCACTCTATTAATCCTCCCGAAATTATTCAGCTGATCAAAGATACTAAAGTTAATAAAGCACCTGGAATTGACAACATCACCAATAAAATGCTTAAGAAACTTCCCATCAATATCATTTTTATTATTACTAATATTAATAATACTTTTCTCAAACTTGCCTATTATCCCTCTTCTTGGAAAATCGCTCGCATTCTTCCTATTCTTAAACCGGGAAAAGATGCCGCTAACCCCTCCAGTTATCGACCTATCTCGCTTCTTCCTACTTTGAGCAAAATTATTGAAAAAATCATCCTTAAAGAGTATCTTAATCATGTCAATAGCAGTCATATCATTATTCCTCAGCAATTCGGATTTATTCAAAACATGTCTACTGTTCATCAGTTTTATAGAGTTACTGAAACCATAGCTACTGGACTTAATAAAAAATCTATCACAGGCATTGTATATCTAGATATTGCAAAGGCTTTTGATAAAGTATGGCTCAAGGGTCTCATCTACAAACTTATATTTTTCAAATTCTCTCCTCACTTCATTAAGCTTATTATCAGTTATCTCACTAATCGAAAATTTCTTGTCACTGTTAATCGCACAGACTCGAGCATCAAACCCATGACTGCTGGCATTCCGCAAGGCTCTGTTCTTGCCCCTCATCTTTTTACTATCTTTATGAATGATATTCCACAAAAACCTAACATTTCTCTCTGTCTTTTCGCTGATGATACTGCCATTATTACTCAAAATAAAAATATCAATTATATTGCTTTTATACTTAAAAATTATATTTATCTTCTTGAAAATTGGTTAACTAATTGGCGTAATAAACAACGTTGCTAAAACTGAAATTGTTCTCTATACTTGGAAATGTCCTAATATTCCTAATATTACTATTTATAATACTTCTATAACTTGGTCAAATGAAACAAAATACCCTGGAGTCATACTTGACAAGCATCTTACCTATCATTCTCACGTCAATTATATCAAAAATAAATTCAATATGGCTGTTAAAAACCTCTATCCTCTTATCTCTCGTAATAGTCATACCAACATTGATACTAAAATTCTTATCTATAGGGTCTACTTGCGTCCCATTACAACATATGCCAGTCCAATATGGGGATCCGCTTGCAAATCTAGAATCAAAGCTATTCAAACTCTTGAAAATAAAGTATTACGCATGGTAGTTGATGCACCATGGTTTGTAAGAAATAAAGATATTCTCGCTGCTCTGGAAATTCCTTCAATTACAAATTTTATTCACAAGCTCGCAACTCATTTTTATAATAATATTCCTAATAATCCTAATACTCTGCTCAAACGCCTTTCTGAATATGACATTACTTTTCCCATCCATAATAAACACCCGCGTACTTCACTGAATATTTTAACTAAATAATATTTTTACCAGCTCTCTCTATTTGTAATTTTATTTATCCTATATTTGTATTTAAATTTAAATTTTTTTTATTTTAATTTAATTTTATTATTTTATATATATACTGAGCAAGCCATATTTCTCTTGCAATATCATCCTCAATGCAATCATCCAGATAGAAGTGCATGGCAGCTAATGCTGCCAATATACTCGTTAAAGTCAAATTATTGTGAAATCTTCACCGCAAAGCGAAACCGGATTGGTGAACTTATGATGAACAAAGATTTATATAACAGAGGTTCATCGGCTTCCGTTAGCAGGAGCAAATCCATGACTTCGATGAACTGAGTGGATGTATGAATCAATTAGCAATTGTAAAATGTCTAAATACTTGTAAGAATTTCGATATGTGAAAACACGATACATTCTATCGCGTAAAGTTCTGTGGGCTCTTTCCAAAATAGCACATTTTGTTACACTTTTTTTTGAATAATGGGGAATTTTATGTTTTTTAAACAGAGCCCGAAGGGTTTTGTTGTAAAACTCACTACCCTTCTCGGTTTGTATATTTTTAGGCTTTGCTTCTTTAAAAAGGTTTTTGGTTTTTTTTTCTTTGGGCTTTCTTTTTTACTTCTTTTCTTCTTGTGGAAGACCTTAACGATCGTTATCGAATTTTTTTTACTGGAAAAGCTCTTATAATTCTCGACATAACGTCTATAATAGTTAAAAGATATCGGTAGCCTTTGTTAAACTGTGAGAATTTCTGTAAATTCACCAAATCACTTTTCCACACTTCGTTCACTCCCTGTGCGATTGTTTTCCGTCGTTGGAATTTATAGCGAACAGGAAAATGAAGCAAATAGGGATCCTCTCCTGAGAGAAATTTTCTAACTTTTCTTCAAACCGCTAGCTTCTGACGTTCTCTTCACACCTCCGAACGAGCCTAGTTCTTAGGGATCGTAGTAAAGTTTTTCAATCTTTCCAACTTGTCCAGTTTATGGATTGAATTTCGGACATGCCCAGCAAGTTCTCACGACTTGAGAACATTCGCGATTTCTCTGAGGGTATTCTTTTTTTAGGTTTGGATTCTTGTGTTCTCGGTGAACTTGCTTCTTTCAATTTCGAATCCAATTGTGAGAGAATTAATTGTTCTTTCACGTATTTATTCCCAATCCTCAGTATGGGTATATCCGCAGCTAAAATCCCTCGTATAAAGGTATTAAAACCGATAGGTGGTTTTTTAGCTGTTTGCAACTCCGCAACTGTTCGCAAGTCCTGGATAAAGCTGTTAGATAAATGCAATTCGCTGAAACAAAGGAGGGGAGTTTGTATTTATAATATGTCTTTCATGCGTTATAAAAATTACGGTACTGGAAGGAAGAGATCTCACTCTCTTCCTACACCAATTAACATTATTAAAAATAACGCCAAGTTTTTTTCCCGAAGAAATTCACCAGACAGCGGATCCAACTCAAGTCTGGAATCCATTAATTTCTAAATGGCAGGAAACAAAAAATATTCAGTACTTGAAACGACGGACGAAGAGGAACGACCGACTATGACCATCCGAGAATTAAATGAATTGTCATTTACACCCAAAGAGAAGATATTCGACGAAATTTCCAAGAAAAGAATTCCAGAACCTGAAACGTGGCCAGAACATTTTCTTCGTGTTTTACACAATATCGCAAGAAGAAGAATACAATGTTTTCGGCATTGATTCGGTGGGCAATAGACGATAGTAGAACTAAGTTTTACTTTTAAATTCTCATTTAACAACAATATTTTGAACTGTGTGAATTTAGAATGTGAATTATCATTTTGAAACTATGAATTTCCACGTTTGGCAATGTTTAAAGAATTATAAAATATTATCGTACTAAACAATAATATGACATGCACACTAGAGGTTTATAGCAAAAGTGAGTAACAACATTAGAAAATAATTTCAAATACTTTTTAATAAATAAATGTTTTTGATATGGTGGAATTCTGTGAATGATCATTTAAAAAATTACTTATTTTAAATCTTTTTATCAATTCAAAAAACAATGCAGTGATAATTAGTCAGTCATTTAAAATTAGCAATAATTTAAAAATGGGAAATTTAATGAAAATTATTGATAAATTTCTCATTTTTTTTAAAATTCCATTAGAAATTGTTTTCATTTTTGTAGCTTTAAATTTTTGAAATTTGGAAGTTAAATGTTAAATTTGTTAATTCTAAAATTTGATAAGTCTTTCCAATCTTATAATGGTTAAAACTTATTAATAAAATTTGTCATGAGTTAATCAAAGTTAAAAATATTTAATTTTATTTCCTTGAAATAAAAGAAGAAATTGGGCCTGAATAGCCGAGTGTCTAGCGCTCTGGCGCTCGGTGCCACAGGTTTCGGGTTCAAGTCCCGCCGGGGCTATGGATGTTTGTAGTGTTTCGGAATTCACTTTAAGAAGTAGGTCCCGGTCTCCTATGACTGTAAGAGCGTCACGGAGCCAAAGTCATACTTCTACCTACGAGTGCTCCATCAGGACAGAAGCTGCACCCCTCTTCTCTCCTTCCATGAGGAACACGACCAACAAAAGAAGAAATTCTGTGGTTTCGTAAAAAAAGGAGTATTTTGTAAAAAAATAAGAGACAACAAGATTTTGAAGAAATATTAGAAAAAAAATACCTTTTAATTAATCTCTGCTATATAGATTTTTCGTACTAATAGAATTAAGTTAAACTTTTTTGCATTCAACTTTTCAAATGTGATATAATAAATAAATTTCTTCTGTGTAAAAAATTCTTAATGTTAAAAATTTTACATTTGAATAATGAAAAATGTTTATTTCGCGAAATAAAATTTGCAAATCTTTACTTTGGATTTAAAGAACTTGAAAATATTTCTTTATCTTATTACATCTGTAACTTCATTTGTTCATAATACGTTTCATCAATTAATAAACAAATACTAAAAGAAATAATTAATTTAAATTTACATAACATAAATATGTTAACAAATTCCATTGTATTGCTAAATATTTCATTGTATTACAATCGAAATTTTTTATAAAAAAAAAGTTTTTTTTTATTGAAAACTCATTTTCTGATCATGTTACTTTATTGAATATTTCTTTATCTATATAATATTGCAATTACTGCAAATTTAAAAAAATTGCAATATTAGGAATATGATGAAATTATAAAGTTAAATAACTGTAGAAATAAAACTAAAAAATATTCATAAATTTATTGAAAATATTTTAATATGATAAAGTTTTCAACAGTTTAATTAATGAAAACCATTATTGACAATTTTTTTATGAAATGTATTTATATTTTCATATTACAAAGTTGAATGCAATATGTTCCATAAGAAGAAATATTTATATTGAAAATAATGTTACAATCCATTGCAGTATAATTGTGTTTTTAGTAAAAAATAACGTTTTGTTAATTTGTCTGTTAGTATTTAATTTTCATATAAAAATTGGTTTTGTACAAAAAAATACTTTGTTTTACTTTAAACTCATTACATATTTATATTATTAAAAAAAATTTTAAAAGTTAAAAAATTGTGTAGTAAAGAATGTGAGGAAAAGAATGGATCCGTTTCTTAATGAACTGCAGAAATAAAATTTAAAAAATATTCATAAATGTATTGAATATATTTTAATATTATAATGTTTTCAATAGTTTAATTAATGAAAACCATTATTGACAGTAGTATTATCAGGATGGTTTCTGTATAACCACCTATGATTATATCTGTACCATGCAAATAAAATAAATATTTATTCTCACGTTTAGGATTTAAGTGGTAGGGTTGTCATAAGCAACATCCGTGTCATTTAATTCTTTTTGTTGAAGGTTCGAACTAAAACACCCCAACATTAAATGTTTCCTGATATATTCCTCTTACTTCAGAATATTTTGAGATAGGAGATAATCACATTACCATAAAATAATGAACAGAAATATAGAGAAATACATATAATGTATGTACATATATAAAAAAATATTTACACAAATGATATTAGTCAACAAAAAGAAAATATTAATTATCAGTAATAATAATATAGGGGTCCGGATTAATTTAATTAAAACTGTTAATCAAGTAAGGTATTCAACAATCATAAAAATTAGGCATTGACAAAATACACAAATAAAATCTTGATTAATAAAATTCATTCTTTAATCGAAAACAACAAAATAATAATTATAATAATAATAAGCAATATAATTGCAGTTTTAGCAAAAAGTATGCATTATAGCATAATTGATGCCAATCTTTAACGTAGTCTCAAAGTTCTTTTTGTCAAATGGAGAAAAAATATACTTATTTATTTCAAATAAGTTCAAATTTAGGCACTTATGTGCTTAGCCTTCTCATGGACATTCAAAGCTATATAGGCATTTCTCACAGGAGTAATAATTACCTTCATGGTTGGACAGGCGTTGTACTCTTCCGTTCAAAATAACGAGATGTCACAGCCCACTTTACAACCTTTTTCTTATTACTTATTTCGCCACCACATGATCATTTCTCCTCTGTCTCCACATCATCCGTCTTTTTCCTCTCCTTCCCCATTTATAGCTTCTCATGGATCATTTTATATCAAAATTTCAGTTTGCCTCATAGGTTAGATTTGTATTCAAGAGACCACCTCAAGACAGGTTTGAGGAGAAAGCTTTCGTCTTAGTCCCAAGCTGTTGATCGCCTGATCCTCATACTGAAACACCCAGACAGTGAAAACAACCTCTGCTATAAATTTCCACTTCAGAGCACTTAAAATAGTCAACAGTCATGAATTTTATTATTTTTTAAAGGCTGTCACCATTGTGGCACATCTTTTCATCCTTGAAGAGAAAATGAGCAGAGGAGCGCTAAGTGGATAATTGGGACCATAAAGATTAATGCTGAAAAGAATAGCTGCTGAATAGTATTCGCTCCCTCTCCGTATTTTTGCAGACTATTCTGACAAAAGTCTGATATATAGGCCACACACAGATTTATTCGAAGAGTTACTTTAAAGTGACAAGAACGATATAAATATATAATACAGACAAAAATATGAAAAACTTAGTTTAATTAATATGTATAATATGTCGACATGACATATTTCCCGACTATACGGAAAAAAAATTTTCATTAGCATATGAAAATTTTCAATAATTTCCCCATTATTACTTGAAATGTAATAAATATTACACTAGTATATACCAAAACACAGTAAATCATATTATAACAATTAAACGAGAAACATTTGTAAATTTTTAAAACTGAGGATAAGAAAAAATATCGAAGCTTGAATTTAAAATCCGAACAGAATATAGATAAAAAAATGATTGAAAAGAAATTTTGTTTAAAAAAAACTTTTCTTTGAAAACAAAATTCAACCAGCACATGAATTAATGTCAGGAATACAGCATAAACTT
>BPLQ01012617.1:0-39094 GCA_021605075.1 Caerostris darwini | reverse complement strand
AGTTTTTACATGTAAAATTCTTCAGCCTACGACCAACGCTTTACAATAAACATATTCAGACAGAGCATATACAGTTTAAAGAATTCCAAACCCACAAACATCCATGGCACTCCGACACGAACCCAAAAACCCGTGGCACCGAACACCAGAGCAGCAAATATAAAACCAGGAGGGAATATGAGCTTTGCATACCGTACGTTGTTACCGTAGTAATGTCCGTCAGCTTTTTCTCCCTAGCGCTCATGCGTATCTGTAATAATGTTTCCTATGAGCATGCGCGCGCTAGGGAGAAAAGCTAACGGACGTCCATACGGTAACTAACATACGGTATAAACTCTCTAATAACTCGCATAACTACCAAGTGTATACGATAGAGTAGGCATGATAAATCATTCGGCTGGAACAACGATTGCCTCCAGGAGAAGAGTGAAGTACAAACGTGTTTAATTACATTAACCCTTGAATGTGTTCATTAAGGTGACCAAATGTGAATACAGTGTAGTAGGCCTCTTTATGCACACTGAATAAAACTGGATCTGCAACATTGATGTTTTAGAGGTGAATGTCTTACATCAAAGTGGTAAGTATTCGAAAGTAAAACAATAATTGCAGAACGTTTTTTTAAACACGTTCATAAATTTACATTCTCCAATAAATTTATATAAGAATCTAGTTTAAAAGTTATAGCATGCTAAAATAATGCATCAAAACAAATTGAATTAATCAAGTTAGTATTTCAATTTATAACCATAGAGAACTTTGATATTTTAAAATTTATATAAATCCATGAATTTGAAGTATTTTATGGTCTTTCATTTATACTATGTTAGTTTTATTCGATCTCAGATTTGAAAAAAAAAAATCAAATGTGTCTATTCATATTCATAGACCATTATTCACTATTATAGAGATCATTGCTATTTTATTGCATATATTCGAAATACGTTTTATTATGAATTCGTCCCCATGTTAGTTACATTCGTTCTCATATTTGAAAAGAAACATTCAAATGTAAATAACTGAAGTTTCACAAAAGAATAAAACCATAAATTTAAGAAATTCCTCCCATTTAAAAAAAACGTTTTAGAAAATACTGCCCATATAACAACTGAATTTTTGTTCTTTTAAGTATATTAAAGAAAAGTTTTGCTCAATTTTCAAAAAACGGTCCAAGTCAAAAATCATAAAAGTGAAAAACAGTGGTATCATTTGACTCCAGAAACTTTCCCAAACTGCAAACTATTAGCACCGAAACGAATTTCTTTTAAACGAATAGAACATTTTGGAAAAAGCAGTCTCTTCTTGATGGCTCGATCTATGTTGTCCTTGGGGCTTAAACACTCCCTTTCTGATAGTTTGTTCTTTTTATGCTCCCACTGAAAATTCCTCGAAAAATGGGGCTGAGATTCAGAATTGGGCTTGTGAGAAAAAACTCTGCAAATTTATCAAAAATTATGATACAAAGTTTCTGTCTAAACCTGTAATGGTTTCTGGTAGTGAGGGACGTCTATTTGCAATCTGCTTTAAAATTTATACCCTAAAGTAAGAATGGTTCTTTTCTTTTTTTTTTTTTTTTTTTGGTTTAAAAAATATGAAATTAAAATTCAATTTTTATACAACGTTAAAAGTTTCCTGTGTTAAAATTTTATTAAGGAGAAAACTTTATTAAGTAATAACTAGTATCATTATAATAATAATAAAGTAATAACTTGTATTAAGTAATAACTGCATTAACTTTTATTATTTAAACTTTTTTTTTTTAAAGTTCTTTTATTTCTAAGTTATCTACATCATATTATATTCGATAAACAATAACAATGATTTTTTAAAAATATTTATTAGTATTTCAGTAAAACATTTCTGTATATGAAGTATTTAATTATTGGAATTTAAAGTGTTTCTAAAATGCAATGTATTATTATCATAAAATCAAAGGTGAAAATGACTGTTTTAACTCAATAAACTATGTTTTAATGTGAAAAATAATACAACAAATGGACTTATATCATAGAGCACTTATAAAGTGCGTAGAGCCTTTGAAGTAAAGGAGTCCATTTAAAAGGCAGCAAACAAGTCCAACATAAAGATCGCGTGCTCACGCTGGTAATGAGAATGGCAAATCAGAAAGTCCAAAATATTTTTCCTTTGGAATATGGGTCTTAACCCACCTTCCAAATTGGTAATAACTATTTTGAATTGTTATGGTTTCAAAAAGTCCATCTATACTTAGCTATGTCTAAAAACTGTAACCTAGGCACATTATGTAAATTATGTAAATAATTAGAATTCCATTGGATAATGTCAACACTCCATTAAATGATGAGTCAGACTTTAATTCAAGTGGAATGGTATCATTGCAGAAAATATTTAACATCAATTATTTTAGCTAAAATTAATTAATTTATTTAATTTTCATAAATACTCGTGACAATTCATTCTCTCCAATTCTTGGCCTCTGTGTAAAGATACATTTATAGAGAAAATTGGTTATAAAACCTTTAATAAAAACTTTTAGAAATTCGTACTCAATAGGACTTACGGCCCCATGGTAACGAAGTTATATTTGTTTATGAGGTAATTGATAATACAATATTTAAATCTCAATCTTCGTGGTTATTTCGTGCTTCTCTTCATCGCTGGATGGATTGATGGATCCATCGATGATTCTCGATGGATTGTCCAAGGCTATACATAAATGAACTACGAAATCCACCTCTATAAAAAAGATTTATAATGCTGCAGCCCCTAATTTTATCGTGCATATCAGACGTCAAAGCAGAATGTGATTTATTGAAATTGGCAGGTATAAAGAATAATCAAATCTGTGTAAATTACTAATATTCTTTTTCAAACAAATTATTTTTTTTATCCAAAAGAATGAAGTATTGTGGCATGATAAAGGCTAGTTAAAAATTACTTTGTAATCTAATGAATGTATTTCAGATATCAAGTTTCTATTTCTTTTCATTTTCAAAACCTTTTTGTGTGGGTCTCTTCATTTCTCGCTAAATTTCAAATTTAGTCAATCTCTTTGAATCACTCGGCTGTTTGAAGTGATATTTTAATATTAATCTTTCTAAAATAAGCAAATTTCTATATTATTCGTTTTCATATTTGTTTTATTTTTAACGAGAATTGCATATCCCCAAAATGAGAATATTGCATTATTTTTAACTGCTTCAGTTCTTTTGATTTAATATCGGAATTTATTTCATCACCAACTAATGGATGCGACTGAATTTTCACGCTCTCGAAAATACCTTATTATTACCGCAGTTGCCATTTTTATGAACCTGTACAAATATTCAAATAAGTTTTATTTAACAAATGTAGGAGACAAATATGTTGAAATAAAGCAAAAGAAATGTTCTTGAAATGGTTTCAACACAGACACATTTTCTCATTTTGTTTCATTCAGGTTCAAGTTCTATTTTTAGATTCCTGATTTTTATTTGCAAATTTAAAGCTAGTGTTGAAATGTATAAAATATATTAAACTTTATGTATTTGAAGTACATCGTTATTTAAAAGACTTTGCTATTTCGCAATAGATTCATATCTTTGATGTTATTAAATTTCCTTGTTTATTTGGTTTCATATCAGAAAATCTCAAATTGAATATCCGTTTGAAATTATTTTGAAATACTTTTGGAAATTATCTTCTATAAATGTGAAAATATGAGTTTTTCATTTTTCAGTAATTCTAATATAAAATATATTTTCTCTTTCTGTTTTAAAGGCTATTTTAAGTAAATTGCATTATGGTAAAATATGAGTAGAAAAGTTTCAGCTTATCTTTAAGACGCAAATTTCTTTAAATGTTTTAAGGATTTTATTACTTTAAAACAGTTTTTTCAAAAACAATTCGCTTCTAAAACCACAAAGGAATAAATTAAAAGCAACTTGAATAAAAAATAACTTTTAAAAAAATTATTATTACGAAATGTAGACTAATACCATTCAAATATGCATTTGTTTATTTTAAAGTTAATTGATGAGTTAAGTTTTTTGTCCTTTTGTAATTCATATTAAATGTTCAAACTTATTTGAAGAGAGATTTAAAAATGTTCTATTTATAAATAATGCTCCAAATTTTATAGAAAAATAATAAGTGAAAATAAGTTTATAAGTAATTATGACCTTCTATATCTTAAAGTTCTCATTTCTTCTTTAGGAAAATGTCAACTAATAAAAACATTAGAAAAATATAATTTTTCAACAAAAACACTGAGATAAGCTTTAAACTCGGCATACACGTGATGTTCAGCTGGAAATGAGAAATGAAAATTTTAAATGCACATATTGCTTAGTTAAAAACAGTCTCCTGATGCACCTCACAAATATAACATGTTGTAATAAAGTTAGTAATATCCACAAAATTATTAAATATTGAATACATTTCCTATAACATTTTCTCAACTTTTTGTGTACATAAAGCTAGCTCAGAAGCAACATGAATAAACATAGAATCAGAAGAATTATCTGCAATTTAAAGTATGTGTATAAATTTGTTACAATGTGCAATTTAAACTATGTGCACAAATACACTGAAGTGACAAAAGTCATGGGATAGCAATATGCAAATTTTTAGATGGCAGTAGCATCGCCTAGAACAGGTATAAATGCGCAGTGCTTTCGCAGAGCTTTCATTTCTGTTCAAGTTATTCATGTGAAGAGGTTTTGACGTGATGATGACCGCACGACGGGAATTAACAGACTTTGAACGCGGAATGTTAGTTGGAGCTAGACGCATGGGTCATGCCATTTCGGAAATCGTTAGGGAATTCAACATTCCCAGATCCACTGTGTCGAAAGTGTGCCGAGAGTATGAAATTTCAGGAATAACATCCCACCATGGACAGCGCAGTGGTCGACCGCCTGCACTTAACGACCGAGACCGGCGACGTCTGCAAAGAGTCGTAAATTCTAACAGACAAGCAACACTGCGTCAAATAACCGCAGAAATCAATGTGGGACGTACAAGGGACTTGTCTGTTAGAACTGTGCGGAGAAATTTGGCTTTCTTGGGCTTGTCCAGCAGAAGACCGACTCGAGTGCCTTTACTGACAGAACGACATCGCTTGCAGCGACTCTCGTGGGCACGTGAGCATATCGGTTGGTCCCTAGATGAATGGAAAACCGTGGCCTGGTCCGATGAGTCACGATTTCAGTTGGTAAGAGCTGATGGTAGGGTTCGAGTGTGGCGCAGACCCCACGAAGCCATGGACCCAAACTGTCAGCAAGGCACTGTTCAAGCTGGTGGTGGCTCCGTAATGGTGTGGGCTGTTTTTTCATGGCATGGACTTGGTCCTCTGGTGCGACTGGACCGAACATTGACTGGAAATGCTTATGTTCAGCTACTTGGAGATCACTTGCAGCCATTCATGGACTTCATGTACCCAAACAACGATGGGATTTTTATGGATGACAATGCGCCATGTCACCGGGCCACAACTGTTCGCGATTGGTTTGAAGAACATTCTGGACAATTCCAACGAATGATCTTTCTACCTAGATCGCCCGACATGAATCCCATCGAGCATTTATGGGACATCCTCGAGAGGTCTGTTTGTGCCCAAAATCCTGCACCATCAACGCTTTCACAATTATGGACGTCTATCGAGACAGCATGGCTCAATATTCCTTCAGAAGACTTCCAACGACTTGTGGAGTCCATGCCACGTCGAGTTGCTGCACTTCGCCGGGCGAAAGGAGGGCCGACACGATATTAAGAGGTATCCCATGACTTTTGTCACTTCAGTGTATGTTACAATGTACAAATTAAACTATGTAACAATGTGCACTTATATAAATATGTAACATGGTTAGAACCTTATCATTATGATCCATTGAAAGAGTAGAAAACTGGGGAAATTGTATTCCATTGTCAGAAGTTTAAATGCAGAAGATATATTTAAATGCATAATGCCAAAAGTACAAAGCTCAAAGAGATAATCTACAAAATGTTTTAGAATATACTGCAATATTCCTTCCTTTGGATTTTCAACTTGATTGCGACAGAACTGCAATAAAAACAATATTAAGTTTATTACGAAACTTACAATAATTCCGAAAGAAACATCTTCTTATCAAGGAAGTCTTCAAATCCGCTAAAGTTTAATTGTTATAATTCCTGTTTTTATTCCAATATACCTTCTTTTCTTTATTATTATATGCATGTATGGTTTATAAAGGTTTGTATAAAATCAAAATTAGAGTATAAGTTGTTATTTGAAACAGAGTAATCTCTTCGTGTAACACGAGAAACTTTCTTTTCAAGAACTTTTGTTTAAAATAAAGTCTGATTTTCACGTGATTTTATTTATGTGTGTTTAAAAAATGGCACAAAATATGTGTTACTAAATATAACGATTGCCCAATATGAAATCATGTGGTCTGTATTTCATTTTGAATTGTCTGACTTTCAAAATATAAACAGATTAGTCTTTCAATATCCCCAAAATAGTGCCTAAGGATTATTTTATATATATATATATATATATATATATATATATATATATATATATATATATATATATATACACTGAAGTGACAAAAGTCATGGGATAGCAATATGCAAATTTTCAGATGGCAGTAGCATCGCGTAGAACAGGTATAAATGCGCAGTGCTTTCGCAGAGCTTTCATTTGTGTTCAAGTTATTCATGTGAAGAGGTTTTGACGTGATGATGACCGCACGACGGGAATCAACAGACTTTGAACGCGGAATGTTAGTTGGAGCTAGACTCATGGGTCATGCCATTTCGGAAATCGTTAGGGAATTCAACATTCCCAGATCCACTGTGTCAAGAGTGTGCCGAGAGTATGAAATTTCAGGCATAACATCCCACCATGGACAGCGTAGTGGTCGACCGCCTGGTCCGATGAGTCACGATTTCAGTTGGTAAGAGCTGATGGTAGGGTTCGAGTGTGGAGCAGACCCCACGAAGCCATGGACTCAAACTGTCAGCAAGGCACTGTTCAAGCTGGTGGTGGCTCCGTAATGGTGTGGGCTGTTTTTTCATGGCATGGACTTGGTCCTCTGGTGCGACTGGACCGAACATTGACTGGAAATGCTTATGTTCAGCTACTTGGAGATCACTTGCAGCCATTCATGGACTTCATGTACCCAAACAACGATGGGATTTTTATGGATGACAATGCGCCATGTCACCGGGCCACAACTGTTCGCGATTGGTTTGAAGAACATTCTGGACAATTCCAACGAATGATCTTTCTACCTAGATCGCCCGACATGAATCCCATCGAGCATTTATGGGACATCATCGAGAGATCTGTTGGTGCCCAAAATCCTGCACCATCAACGCTTTCACAATTATGGACGTCTATCGAGACAGCATGGCTCAATATTCCTTCAGAAGACTTCCAACGACTTGTGGAGTCCATGCCACGTCGAGTTGCTGCACTTCGCCGGGCGAAAGGAGGGCCGACGCGATATTAAGAGGTATCCCATGACTTTTGTCACTTTAGTGTATATATATATAAGCTGATTGAACCATCACTAAAAGATTTCTCCGTAAGAATTCGGTAGCACTTCTTATAGTATTTGAACAATTGCTTCTTCATGAAGTTCTAGAATTATCGAACAGTGGTATATTCTCTTGGCTATTTAATTAGATAGTTCTTGTAGTATTATGATCAGTTGCTTCATATGTTTCTTGTATTGTTGAACATTAGTATACTCCTAATGTATTCATCCAACAAAGTATGTTCGCACATCATAAATCGTGAGTAGATTTCAGTTTTTTTAATTTTATTAAATCAGCGTTAAATTATTTAGAATATTCTGTTACCTTTTGCTTTAATTTATCTATTTTTTAATCTAAATGTTTCAATAAATATCAGATTGAAATATAAATCATAGAGTGAATTTCTGAAAATTCTACTTTGCGTTAGATATTTGATGAAAGATACACTGAAGTGACAAAAGTCATGGGATACCTCTTAATATCGTGTCGGCCCTCCTTTCGCCCGGCGAAGTGCAGCAACTCGACGTGGCATGGACTCCACAAGTCGTTGGAAGTCTTCTGAAGGAATATTGAGCCATGCTGTCTCGATAGACGTCCATAATTGTGAAAGCGTTGATGGTGCAGGATTTTGGGCACGAACAGACCTCTCGATGATGTCCCATAAATGCTCGATGGGATTCATGTCGGGCGATCTAGGTAGAAAGATCATTCGTTGGAATTGTCCAGAATGTTCTTCAAACCAATCGCGAACAGTTGTGGCCCGGTGACATGGCGCATTGTCATCCATAAAAATCCCATCGTTGTTTGGGTACATGAAGTCCATGAATGGCTGCAAGTGATCTCCAAGTAGCTGAACATAAGCATTTCCAGTCAATGTTCGGTCCAGTCGCACCAGAGGACCAAGTCCATGCCATGAAAAAACAGCCCACACCATTACGGAGCCACCACCAGCTTGAACAGTGCCTTGCTGACAGTTTGAGTCCATGGCTTCGTGGGGTCTGCTCCACACTCGAACCCTACCATCAGCTCTTACCAACTGAAATCGTGACTCATCGGACCAGGCGGTCGACCACTACGCTGTCCATGGTGGGATGTTATGCCTGAAATTTCATACTCTCGGCACACTCTTGACACAGTGGATCTGGGAATGTTGAATTCCCTAACGATTTCCGAAATGGCATGACCCATGAGTCTAGCTCCAACTAACATTCCGCGTTCAAAGTCTGTTGATTCCCGTCGTGCGGTCATCATCACGTCAAAACCTCTTCACATGAATAACTTGAACACAAATGAAAGCTCTGCGAAAGCACTGCGCATTTATACCTGTTCTACGCGATGCTACTGCCATCTGAAAATTTGCATATTGCTATCCCATGACTTTTGTCACTTCAGTGTATATAATAAATATTTAGATATCTGACTGATATTTAGACATCTGAAGTAAAATCTATCATTAAAATTTCAAAATCAGTCGTTAAAATTTTAGAATTGTAAAATAAATACTTTCTTTATCTAGTTTAATTACTGATACAATTTTCTAGGAATTTTATACCTTGTTACTTTTCCCTTTCTCTTTTACTGCAAAGCAATTGAATCAATCGAGATTAACCTCAATGTCAAATCAAGGATCAATTTACTAGAAATAATTTTGAAATATACATTAAACATAGTGTCAAATATTCAGGAATTCCACAAAAGCT
Organism: Caerostris darwini; assembly: GCA_021605075.1. Classification (NCBI taxonomy): domain Eukaryota; kingdom Metazoa; phylum Arthropoda; class Arachnida; order Araneae; family Araneidae; genus Caerostris; species Caerostris darwini. Next base: position 29,906 of record BPLQ01012617.1, on the reverse strand, counting down.
GAGTAAGAATGTTCTGTTTCTATGATTGACAAAAAGGCAAATTGCCAGTTTTTATGATTGGCACTGGCGAATGGCCAGCGGTTTTTAGAATACAGATATTTTAGGATTTGTGTACATCTAAATATTATGTTAAATGTTTTACACCTCTCTAACGGTTCAACTACTCAGATTACTTGATTTTTGATCGAATCTATAAATGCTTTCACTATTTTGCACAGATTGTTGTTAAAAATAATGTATAATGCTTATTTTAAAAACAATTATAAAGTAATAGTTCAATCATAAATAATCAATAATCAAAAATAATATCTAGATGTATATGAAACATAGATTATAAATTGATTAATCATAATTATGCAAATTATTAACTTTAAATTAAACCCAATTTGAAGACATATTCCTTAAATAATTCAAATATTTAAGCCCTTTGAGCTTAAACACAAATTGATTTTAAATATCCTGCTTTAAGTATATTTGCGTGGATGTGTGGCTAATTATAAACCTATATTATGCCATTACGCGCGGTGATTTAATCAAAATAAAACTAATTCCAAACTATTTATAAAATTCATACCATTTGAAAGAATTAGTATATATTCTACATATATGTTGCGGGAAAAAATAAAGTTCTTATATAGTTGCTTCATTGTTTAATATATCTGATATTTCGTTCAAGATCATTATTTTACAAATCACAGCAAAAGTAATTTTCTAAACAGCCTTTAAAAATAAATATAAGTAGGCTTCTAATAATAAACTTATATGAATGCTTATAATAATACTCTTATTAGAATTCTTCAAATACTTTCATTTCTTCTTCTAAGAATCTTACTTTTAATATAATCTGTTTCTTTATTCTGCATAATTGCCAATTTATTCCTAATTAGACCAGAAGTATTTTTAGAACGGCAATGCATTTCGTTTTCGGAATAGATGCATTTTATTTTATTTTTATTTATTTTTTGTTTGCAATTTTGTTTTCAGCAATGATAAGAAATAAATTTTAATATATTTTTTGACTTTATTCTACTGATCTATCATTCTATTCTTAAAAATTTAGCCCCTTTTATCAAAATATTATTGCCTCAGAGCATTATAAGCCAGTTATTATTATTAAATCTCGTGATTTTCTCTTTAATACGTTGTTATTGATTAATATGGACACTTGACCTAATGTCATTCTCCACATATGCTTCTATATCAAAGACAGTGCCTCACAGTGGATTTGAAAATTGCAATCATCGCAATTCTGAATTAACACTCTCAAATGAATATTGGCATGGGAATACTTTGTCACTACGACTATCGTTTTTCTTTCTATCGGTGGTTCTATTTTTCTTTTTAGCCGCAGCTTTCTAGTGGTTCGAGAAGTATTGATCAATCCATACAAACATTTATGGAATCTTCATTTATTTACAAGCAATATTTACAAAGATATACAGGGTTGATGGTAACAGTTCAAAGGCAAAAGCTCAACTGGAAGAAAAGTATTCTTTTTAGAATATAATAACTCGTTTCCACAGCAACAGCTGGTTGCCACGGCAACAGCCCGTTTCCACAGCAACCAATAGCCCGTTTCCACGGCAACAGCGCAATTCTGAATCGGTTCCAAACGATTTCTATAAAATTACCACGTGACGCTGCGTGGTGCGAACTAGAGCATACAAATTCCAACATACTTTATATCCTCTTCCGTCCTGTCCACACCCAAGGGAGAATGTTTTCCGATCTACAATCTCTTTAAAATATTTTGTTACTGTAGGGCTTTTTAATCTTTTAACGATATGGTCTTTTTAAACTAATTTGTTTCCTTATTCCATTGAACTGTCATTTAGTTCTTAAAATTTTAACCTATTTTCTAAAAATTCTCAATAATCTCCGTCTATATCCATCAGAGCACCATTTTTCACTTTAATATGTTGTTATTGATTGATTTGACCTAAGGTTATTTGTCGTAGATATTTAAGGAACATTGTAGATAATGTAAATGTCGCAACGAATCTACTATGCTACAACACCCTTATGGACAGTCGACAATGTACATCTCCAAATGAACACTGCCATGGGTGTGTTTCAAGCCCTCCACCGTCCACTCGTATCTTAATGATGGTATTTTCCAGTCTACAATTTCTTTAAAATAATTTGTTATGGTGCAGTAATATCTTTAAAATAAAGTTTTCAATATTTATGGATCTGTATCCACCAAAGCACTATTATTTTCATTTGAGTATATGTTTTTGTAGAATAATGTGGACACTTGGGCAACTTGGGCGTATTTGCAGTTTTACGTGTTGTTATTCATTAATATGGACACATGATCTAAGTAATACGACACACATTTTCAGGCGCATAGCATATTGTATATTATTTAGTGCACACAGAGAATCTGTTGAACTTCTGGATCTGTTATACACTTTGGTACCATTGTAATTAGAATGAACACCCCCAAAGATGGCATGTGGATGTTCCACATCCTCCATCCTCCAGTCCAACAAGAGATTTTGCGGTCTGGTAGATTTGTTTGACCCTAGCCTTTCCAAATGTGAACCCTAACACTCTCACCATAAATTACATTAGTATAATATATTTATTTGTACAACATTAATATAATATATTTATTTTTCATTATGCTCTACAATTGTTTTAGAATTTGACAAAACATATGTCAAATATTAATTTATAACCATATGGTGTAACTAAATAAATTTTTCTAGATAATCTGCAGAATTTAGTACATTTCTAAACAATATATTTTTATTCATTGAAAAATAAAAATTAAAAAGCTGGTTACAATTAATCTCATTTTTATCTCATCCTGGTATTTACTTTTTTCCGAATCAATTATCTATCTCTGTTTTAACTAAAAATTACGCAAAAACATTTTATTCACCACTCCATTAAGATATTACCTTTTATATCCTCATTGATCTTACACAAAAAATGTGTTCCTTAAGTATAACGATTGTTTTCAAATAACAGCACTCCCTTAAATTAACTATGTTGGATAAATATCTGGAGGATTCTTACGGAATAACAAGTTTTCCCATGTCTTTGGATGAAAAGATCATCCAAGTAGCAAGAGTTAAACCCTTAGGGACACAAATGACATGAAAAAGCTGACATCTTATACCTTTGTGAACTCAAGGTGTGTTTTTTCTCTTTTCTTGCTATTGTTTTCCGAAGAAGTCTTTGGATTTGTCACGTTTACGTGTCATTTTACCACTTTCTTTATATTCCGGTCGTGTTTTTATTTCATTTCGGATAATATGTGTTGTTTGTTTGTCTGATTCTTGACAAGCAATTTATTATTGTAGGATTATTATTTTATTGTTTATGTGAGGCTGGAGTTTTTTGGAGCAATAATCTTGTTAAATGGATGACATTGTTTTCTTTCTATGTACTGTTAAGGTAGGAATCGAATAGGCTAAGGTGTGGTACCTTTGGCATACAATGTCTCACTTCAGAAATTACTTGCGAAAAATTTTACAGTGTCATTAAGTTAGTTCTATTTTTAAAACATATATAATATCTAATATTAATAACATTAGCAAATTTTAAATTGTAAATTATAAAACAAATGTTTTTGTGAAATTATACAAATTTTAGTGTTTTGTTATACTTTGGGGAATTTCAGAACTGATATTTGGCACGAAAATGTTATCAGCTGTTTCTCGTTAAAATTAGAAGCTAAAAGCAAAATTTAAAAGGAATCTGATTTATCTTTTTATTTTGATGAACGTTGTTAGATCTTGTTTTCCACTTATGTATTTCATGTATTAACAACGTTAGGTGAGTTTACAGTATTATAAGGCTATACATACGACATGAGTATTATGTATTTATGACAGACTAAAAAATTTGCTTAGTACAATCATATTCGTTTTTCGTTTCCCTTCTACATTTTGTCAATGTTTATCCTTTTGAGAGAAAAGTCCTTTAACATTTGTTTATTGTACTACAAGTTTCAATTAAAAGAAAATTGATCAAGTCAAAGATATACTTAGGACTCTGCGGAAACAGGGCATGAATTAAACAGTTTTCTCATTCAAATTTCTTGTTCTTGTTACGAGTATTCATGCAGCCTATTTAAAGCCCATGCAGCCTATTTTGTAATAGGAGTCCCGTAATCCTATCATTAAGCTACCAACAAATAATTTACTTTTATGGAAGAAAGAGCGAGTTATTTGCTAAGATTAAGAAGCAATTTCATTCCAGTTGCAAATCATGCGGCAGAAAACACCAAAAAGGAGTACCAAGCTGCCTATTTGCCGATGAAAGATGTTTACATAAACCACAATTACTGTATAGCCTTCTCGCTTTTAAAAGTACTTGCAAAGCATGTTGCCAAAGAATTCGATTTCATGTTTTGCATCCTAGGGGCGCATTGTCACTAGGCAACAATGCTGTTTGTAGTGATTATTATGGAAAATGTTTGTGTTTAGATTTTTCTTGGAATTTAAATTCTATAGAAAATATTTTCAAAAAAATAATGTTTACGATATATATCTTCTACTATTAATTTCAATTCTTTAAAAATTTCTATGGAATTCAAATTTAAAATGTCCCATAATGGAAATATTTATTCGAACTATTCTTTTTTTAAATCAGCCTTTCATATATTATGAAAAAGAATACCATACAATTGAAAATAATTTGCCAGAATTAAATGATTAAATGTTTTGATATCAAACCAATTACGTGGTTTTGAATATATATGTGGAATATTTCCTCTAACCTTGATCTCATTTCGTTTCAGAATAATCACCAAGAACCTCTTCAGAAGTAGTACGAACTTCAAGAGTCCTCAAAACAATAATTAAAAATCATTGAAGGTGCTCATTAGAAAACTCATTAGAAGGTTCTTGTTACTCGAAAAATGAAACATCTGTTTTCATTGTTTTAAAAACAATCTAAACAATATTCGTGCTACTTAAGAATGAAGATGATAATTAATCTTCGAAATGCAGATTAGTTTTAGAAAATTTAAAACTATTGAAAGAGATTTATAATTAGATACAGGAAAATATGGCGAATCATTGAAATAGGATGGATAATAAATATTTTCTTCTCAAGAAGCCTTAATATTCATTTCTGTTACTTTATCAAAAAGGTAATTTATAGTATCAGGAATTTGATCTTCAAAAAAAATATGGAAGTGTTATTTTTCATTTATAGTTAGAATGGTAAAAATATTATCTTCAATATAAAAGTTTGAAATTTATATATAACTTTTTAGTTATGTTTTTGACATTTGAATCCAGTTATTTATAGTTTATAATATCCTGAGGTTGCATATCCTTGATAAAAATAGCTTCACGATATTATAACTAATTTCTTTTGAGTTTTTTTTTATTATTATTTCTACAACTTGTTTTCAAACCCTGCTTTCATATATTTTATTTAGATATGTGTCAATATTTGATCTGCCGATGGAGTTCTAGCCATTCACTATTTTAATGTCTGTGTTCGTCTAATGATTTTTTAGTTTCTTTGATGCAGCTTGTATGCATTTCGAACCTAGAAAAAATTACTTTTTATACTTTTTATTGTGCAGTGGGGGCTAAATGTGGCGCACTTTGGGGATTATGTACAACAAATATTATTATGGATTTATTATTCAATTCATTTTGTTGCTATGAAACACATGTTGTGAATACTGTTATGGCTTTATTATGCAAACTGATGTCCTCCCGATGTCCTGATGTTAATTCCTCTCTTCTAAGTTCCTATGTGACTTTTGTATTGATATAATACTTTTATCTATCTTTATATATATATACATATAAAGATATATCAAATAATCATATCATTATTTAGATACAATTATATAATCCATTGTTTTTCTTAAATTTTCCATATAAACTTCAATATTGTATTAGCAACTCAAAAAAAAAAAAAAAATTTCAAAAATATTTGTTTACCTTAAAAGAGAAGCTGTTTTACAGATTAAATTTAAACAGTTTGATCTTAGAACAGTTTACTTTAAAACAGAATAGAACATTTCTCTAGAGAAGGTTCAGTGGCTCTTGGAAAACAAAACAAAAATCGTTATCGGTATTTTTTATTGACTACTAAACATTCTAGCATTCCCCGTGTGAATTCTTGCAATCAATTACAATAACAATAGCTTTATTTATGATTACCAATAAAAATAAAAAATAACTTTCTGATACGTAACTATTTCCTGCAGCCGAACTCGTGCTAGAAGGTTCAATTCGAATGTTCGTTATAATCATTACTGAAACAAAAGGATTGCTTGTTTAAGAGTTCCACATCAGCATCGGCTTGTGGGATTTTTCTGGGTTTTTCTCCTAAATGCAAGACATTACCCATCAATGATAACTTGTTTTTTATTGCCCATCAATTAGCTTGGAAGGTATAATTCTTCATAATATATATAATTGGATATTTAATCCATTTCACTATTATTTAACAAGCATTCGTGTAGCATCAATGCTGAAAGCTAACAAGAAACAAAAGCACTGAAGGAAAAGAATGATTCCACTGATAAGTCATTAAAAATAAAATAGGAATATGGCGCCAGGAAGTAAAGGATTGTCTGAAGAAACGGCAAAAATGGTCATTTGACAGGAAAGTTGCAATATGCAATAAAATTAATTCGCCGAGATATTTATGTTCATGAATAGCTGATGAGAAGTTTTTAAATTTAAAGTTTTATTTAAAACAAGTAATATAAAAAACATATTTTAAAGTCAGCTCCTACTTTTTTTTCACTATATTGCAGAAAATTCCTTTACAAATAAAGTTGAAATTTTCCTCTTACATCTGGCGCCATCTATTGTTAGATACATGCAACTTAAATCTAAAAAAAAAATTAATTAATTAAATTAAATTAATGAATTAATATTTGAAAAAACTGTATTAACATCAAGTGTCATTGACTACAAGTTAAGAAAATGTATTTCAACTTGAGTGGATGAATAAAAAGTATTTTATGAACGATTGAAAATTTGAACAAGATATATATATATATATATATATATATAGGAGAGTGCGAACTAATAATAGGAATTTAAAAATAGCCTTCGTAGCGACTTTAAATAATTATATCCTGCAAACATAAATATTTTTCACTTGGAGAGCATAACTAATTTCTCATTCCGTATAATATTTTTAAATGTCACGCATATTTTCAATAAATTTAGCAAATGTATTAGGCATGATATCAGAAAAAGGATAAAAATTAATCAATACACTAGAAAGTAATCACAGTATTATTTTAAATCACATTTTGTTATTTGAGTCATAAAAGATCAAACACTATATAAAAATAAAAATATAATACTATTTATTTTTCTCTTTGATATTATTAATACATGTAAATGTTTCATTAAACAATCTGCGAAATCGTAAATATACTCATTTAAATAATTCATGAATGACAAACATAATGTCTCATAAGATAAATATGCATGCATTTAAAACAATTGGGTTTATTTCTCGACAGTTTAATTAAATGGAAGTTTTATGATTGAAGTGCTTTTCAGAATTTATTCGATAGCATTTATTTATTCAGTAAATTAATTTTATCATTTCATTATTACCCTGGTTTATTAAAGCTATTTAATTGTTATAATCCATTATATAAATGGAAGACAATATTTACTATTTATGCTTTGTAATCATACTAATTATATCTGAGTATCATTGTTTGTATATTTAGTAATAGAGTTTCATCTCTTTTTGTAGCATTTAATGATTAACTAAAATACTGCCTTATATCTTATGCATTTTAATAATATTATTTAATTAGCACTATAAAATTCAAAGATTTTTGCATCAATTTGTTTATAAAAGCATGATGAACTAAATGAAAGTTATTATTTGAAAATGTTTACTATCAGCATATATTAGGATAATGAATTAGTTTTTCCCCGACAATTCTAACATCTAATTTTGCTTTAAAACTAAATAACACATCATTCTTAACTGTTTAAAAAAACTTAATACTAAATTTAATTATTATTCAATCAAGGAAAAAAGGGATCATTTATCACCAAAAAATACTTTGATTAATGATTTCAATAACTTTCGAATTAATTTTTTTTGGCCAATGTTAATGAAGTGACAGACTAGTGCTAGTGCTAGGGAGTAGCAAGGTATAAATCGGCTAGAAGCATTGAATTTTTTAGTGCATTTGTTGCATTCAAAAAAGAAAAATATCGGTGCTGATTATATCAACATGTAGGATTGTCTAATAACAATGACCTTTCTATTCTTGATTTTCCATATTTTTCTCCCTCAATCAACAATTTCCCTACATGCCCTACTATTTCACCTAGAATTTCTCAAATGCAGGGAAATTTTCACAAAATGTTCCATTAAAACTCTGCTTAGAAATCAATAGACTATGCTTTCCTTTGGGTCAAAAAGGATTCTTGGCACACTATACGGAACACAAGGTCGCTGACAGATTGGTTGTCGGTGTGTGACGGGCAACCAATCACACACATAATTGCCATATTATTCTGGTGGATAAAATACTTACTAATGGATACCTTTCATATATCGTAACAAATCAGACGGACGTTTGTCGCCAAGATCGATGTTAATTCGCAGTTATTTTTATTCCAGATTCTTCCGTGTCCGTTAGTGTACTTAATAAAGCATGGTTAGAACATCGTATATATTATTGTTTAGCAGATTGGTTAAAATATCGACGAGGACTCTAAGATATATTTTTCAAGAGCTACGATAACAAAGGTATAGTTCAGAACTTTTAAAAAAATATATAAAAATTTTTTAAAAGTCCTGAACAATACATTTGTTCCAATATTGGGTTCCAATTTGAATAAACTATAAATTTGGCTAATTTTATTGAAAACGTTGGGGTTAAATCGCAATCCAACCTAGTTTAGAATCTATCATAAGGAAATATCAATAAGGATAGTACAGGAGAAAAATGTTATAAGATATTTTATGTACCTTGTATTTGTTTATATGGTCAAAATGGAATTTCAAAAGTTCATTGATCACATCCATTGATGTTCGCGAGTTCAAATCACGTTTGAGCCATCAAATATGACAGCTGGATTATATATTACGTTTATAAAGATTGTATCGTGAAATAACATCTTCATCCATATCCACATAACAACATTTAATAACTAGTAATTAAAGTTTATAAATAATAAAAACTATACAGAAGTAAATTATCACATTTATAAAGAGAGCTTCGAGTTAACGTTTACTCCAAGACCTGAATTGATGAACAGATTAGTGAAGTTCTGTAGTAACAAGTTTAGTTTTTATCTTGCAGTGAGAGGCAAAAAATAATCATAAGAAGAGCTACAAATTTCAAATCCCTACATATATGCCAGTGGTACTTGTCGTATTGATGATAATTCAATAGATGTTTCAATTTTCAGAAATTCTTTTCATGGAGACAAAGCCTGTCTAACCAGAACTGATATAAATTAGTTTTTGTGCTGCAATAATGGCTTGAAACTTGTTTGGGGAGGGGAATCTATATATGGCCACCACCATTGTGAAGAGTCATGCTCTATTTTCAGGGTCGTCATTAACCTAATGATGCCTGAACAGGAAACAAGTTGTTTTTTTTTTGTATAAATTAATGCGGAAATATTTTTTATGGAAATTGCGAAGCGTAGTCACTGGTACATCTTAATGGGTTATTACCTTTCTCTAAGTCTTAATGCAAGTAACTCTTCTTTTTCTTGTACAACTCTATATCTCTAACAAGATTATTCAGTTCTTCTTGAAACAGAATGTGTGGTGAAAGTATAGCATCATCATTATATTCAGCAGTAGATGAAGATTGTAGAGCATCACATGAAATTAATTCTCGAACTTCCTCTGGATGCATGACAAATTTATTTAGAGTTTCTGGAATGGTAAACACGCCTCCAAATCAATAGGTCGCGCAATACACTAAAGTGACAAAAGTCATGGGATAATTCTTAATATCGTGTCGGCCCTCCTTTCTCCCGGCGAAGTGCAGCAACTCGACGTGGCATGGGCTCAACAAGTCGTTGGAAGTCTTCTGCAGGAATATTGAGCCATGCTGTCTCGATAGACGTCCATAATTGTGAAAGCGTTGATGGTGCAGGATTTTGGGCACGAACATACCTCTCGATGATGTCCCATAAATGCTCGATGGGATTCATGTCGGGCGATCTAGGTGGCCAGATCATTCGTTGGAATTGTCCAGAATGTTCTTCAAACCAATCGCGAACAGTTGTGGCCCGGTAACATGGCGCATTGTCATCCATAAAAATCCCATCGTTGTTTGGGTACATGAAGTCCATGAATGGCTGCAAGTTGATCTCCAAGTAGCTGAACATAAGCATTTCCAGTCAATGTTCGGTCCAGTCGCACCAGAGGACCAAGTCCATGCCATGAAAAAACAGCCCACACCATTACGGAGCCACCACCAGCTTGAACAGTGCCTTGCTGACAGTTTGGTTCCATGGCTTCGTGGGGTCTGCGCCACACTCGAACCCTACCATCAGCTCTTACCAACTGAAATCGTGACTCATCGGACCAGGCCACGGTTTTCCATTCATCTAGGGACCAACCGATATGCTCACGTGCCCACGAGAGTCGCTGCAAGCGATGTCGTTCTGTCAGTAAAGGCACTCCGAGTCGGTCTTCTGCTGGAATAGCCCAAGAAAGCCAAATTTCTCCGCACAGTTCTAACAGACAAGTCCCTTGTACGTCCCACATTGATTTCTGCAGTTATTTGACGCAGTGTTGCTTGTCTATTAGAATTTACGACTCTTTGCAGACGTCGCCGGTCTCGGTCGTTAAGTGCAGGCAGTCGACCACTGCGCTGTCCATGTTGGGATGTTATGCCTGAAATTTCACAGTGGATCTGGGAATGTTGAATTTCCTAACGATATCCGAAATGGCATGACCCATGCGTCTAGCTCCAACTAACATTCCGCGTTCAAAGTCTGTTAATTCCCGTCGTGCGGTCATCATCACGTCAAAACCTCTTCACATGAATAACTTGAACAGAAATGAAAGCTCTGCGAAAGCACTGCGCATTTATACCTGTTCTACGCGATGCTACTGCCATCTGAAAATTCGCATATTGCTATCCCATGACTTTTGTCACTTCTGTGTATATTGCATATTCTAGTACTGAGCTTTCGACTTGTTCGTGTGATTCCTCAGAGAAGAGGATGAACCATGCAAAAGTAGAAGTCATGTACGTGATCACTTCGTTGTCTTGTCATAGAAATGGAAAATGTCATTGTAATTTCCTTTTTGTCTCGTAGCCATATGAAAAGTTTTCTTGAACAAGAATTATACCATATATGTGAGGTCCAAGTTTGTCCTGTTTTCGATTTTTCATCAGAAATAAAGGTATGTATTTTTCATTAAATGAGTAATGATGGAACATTTGGGGCCTACAAATATTACTTCGCATGTATAAAAATTACCTCGCATGGTATCACATCTCGCTTAAGTAAAACACAAATTTACTGCAATCATTCCTTTCTGACACAAAACATCGTATACAACTAACAGCTATCACATTTTTATTTTTAAAGACAATGTAGTTAAGTGTTGATAACCAGACCGGGGTCGTCTCCTGCATACTAATTAGGGTAAAAAATTGTATTCAATAGTAGATTTAATGTGTGGGAAGAATGTCTAAATCTTACTTTTCAAAATATTTCAGGTGTATGTAATATAATTTAATATTTACACAATTCAGTATATGAGATGTATTTTAATACAGTTCTCTTTTAAAACGTTGCTCTATAATTATATAAAAAATATTGCAATTTTTCAGTAATATAAGTACATATTCTCATATTTAATTTTTCAAATATAGAAGAAAAATGAGGGAACATACCAAATCCGATCATATTTACAAAATGTATTTGTTTAGCAGTCATATTTATTTTGATAGATAAACTATTACATTTAAACTATTTAAAATTGCATTCTGAGTACATAAAAAAATTTAAAGTCTTTCCTCTTAATATACCCGAAGTTATTTACACGTTAAATATTGCTAGGAAGGGAACCCAACTGAACGAAGCTACCCGCATTATTTAAAAAGACATTGTTGATGCATGCTCTAAGGCATGTACAATAAAAAATATAGCAAATAATAAACCTCTTACTTGGTGGAGCCAACAACTTCAAATAAGAAAAAATCAATTAAATACTTTTAGAAGAAGAATATAAACATCGGAAGAAGATGAGGAAGAAAACTTTATTTCTATTTACCCCAAAACAATAGCAACCTATATATTATACATGCAAACAAAAAAAAAGGGAAAATTCTATTCAGAATGAGAAAGCCTTTATGGAAATTCTTGTAAGACACTTAAAACAACCTTTCCTCTATCAGAAATCTTTAAATTATTAGATGAGGAATCAGGAAATGGAATAATAAAGCTTTAAAAGAAGAAATTTTGGTAAGAAAATTTTGCAAAAAATAATTCTGTTGGTCGTCAAACCATTGGTGGATGACGATGAGTTGGAAGCCTTTTAGGGGTTTCTGTCCCATAACTGTGCCCTGGCTGAGTAAAAATTAGGGCTGGATAAGCCTTCCATAGTAATAGGATGAAGGGGAAGATAACAGCTTCTTTTGAGATGGATCACTTGTAGATAGAAATCTGATTTAGTTCCGAGTCCCTGAAGAAGGGCAATGCTTTCCGGGTGAACTTTTGGATGCAACATCCCCGCATTTGCGTATCGTATGCAAGCCCAACATAAAAACTTTCAGAGGCCACTTCAAATGCGATGAGAGACATTAATGCCTGCTGCTGCACTCGTCATCCTCAATTCTGAAAGCTGCCAATAAAAGACATGTGTTTTATACTTCGTATGTATTACCAGCAGGAGGCCTGACTGGTCGAGTGGCTAGCGCTAGGTCTAGGTTCGAAATCCAATAAGCATTAGCGAGTGGAAAATTCCAATGTTTATGTCGAGAATGACTCCATAGATATGTATGTTGGAAAATCCAAACCATTGCATTTGAAAACAACGAAAAGTGGGATTCCTCAAATAAAACACTCATATGTATTCTTAACGAATTGCATATCATAGTGTGCATGTACCAGGTTGGACCTGAATGGCCGAGTGTCTAGCTATCTGGCGCTTGGTACCACAGGTTTCGGGTTCGAGTCTCGGCGGTGCCATGGATGTTTGTAATGGTTCGGAATCCACTTTAAGCGCCTAGGTCCCGGTCTCATATGACTGTAAGAGCGTCACGGAGCAAAAGTCAGTCTTCTACCTACGGGTGGTCCATCACAATAGAAGCTGCCCCCTTTCCCTCCATCCATGAGTAGATCACTCATGGGATGCGAATTAAACGGATGTTGCATTATATTTGAAAAGTTGCATTATATTTGAAATAAAGTAATTTAAAATCTTCTTCTTCCGCAATGATACTTCAGCCCTATGCTAGGGCCAAGGCCATCTGCCTATTGGCAGATTTCGAGACAGGATATTTTTTTTACTGGTTAGGTTTGTTAGTCCTACGCTTAGTACTCTACAGTCATAATAGAACGGGGCCTATTCTAATTGGATTCCGAACTACTACAAACATCCATGGCTCTGCCGGAACTCAAACCATGTGGCACCGAACGCAGAGTGCTAGTCCCTCGGCCATCAGGCCCCAATTTATGTTTAAGATTCAATACTTCGTAGTTTCAGAAATTAAAAAATTAAAAGAATAATAATATATAATTGGTTTTTTTTTTTAAAAATAAGTGATAAAAATTAAAATTACTTTCTTATATTTCTCAGCAAAATGTTTGAAACGTAAAAAAATCTCACATTACATTTAGTATTCAAATTACTAATCGATTGAGTACAAAAACACTACATGTTTTGGAGCTCATTTATATTTTATTCATTTTATTTTGTATTATTTTACATTAAAAACTGTTTTCCAAAGCAAACAGGGAATATTTTAATGAGCTCATTTTTTTTTCTTTGAAGATCACATTATTATTTCTGCAATTTTTTTTTCAGAATTTGGTAATTAAAAATTTAATCTTTTTAACTGCCGTCCTATAGTTTAAATACTTCGACGATGTACGGCATTCTTTTAATATCACAAAGGGAAACTTGTTAAAAGGTTTATGACCACCACTCGAAATCTTTTTAAATGCCAAGCTTCTTTTATTTCTTATTAAAAAAAAGGTTCTTTTATTTGAAATTTTAAAAAAGCCGAAGAAATTAAACTCGTGTCATTATAAGAAATAGTAAATACAGTTTTTTTAACTGAAGATTATTGATAGTTTGAATAATTTACTTTCTTTGAAAGTTCTTCTTCAAATTATATTTTGAAGCAAAAAAAAAAAAAAAAACAGATTAAAGAAATCCTCTTTGAATAGTAAAATCCCATTTAAGTTTTTGTTTGCTTTTATATTTCATTCATATTTATTATTGATTTTTTTTAAATAAAGGGGTTACTGTAAAGGGGCAACTCAGCTCGTGGCACAGTGATGTGGTGTGGTGTAGTAGTAGTAGGCAGACAGCCATGACCCCCATGGGACTGTTGCACCAATGAAGAAGAACAATTTAATGATCAATTAAAAAAATGCTACATTTATCTTCCAGATAGACTTTCAAGAGTAACTGACCCAAATTTGTGTATCATAAGACAGACAACCCATACCAGGAAAAAATATTATGATGTGTCCTTTTGGAAATAAAATGCGACGTTTCTATACTAAAATTAATTGTTTCCGAAAAAATCTTAAAAATTAGAATTATTTTTCCTTAATCTGCTTAAAAATAAAAATTCTTCAGACACGATTTATTTGGCATTCAAACTACACAACGATCGATGAAACAATTACAATTTTGGAATTCATTAATATTTTAAAACATTTCATTTTGTGTTGTTTTAATTTGAAAACAATTAACAGCGCAGAGATATTTTAATGAGTTCAATGTCTTGATAAAAAACACATTAATATTCTTACATTTTTTTACAGCATTTGATCATTAAATCCATTTAAACGCCTCGTTTTTTCCCCTGTATTAATGTGTTGACAAGATATATAATCGTTTTTATTATCACAAAGAAAAACATGTCGAAAATTTTTATGACTGCCAATCAAAATCTTTCAAAACATGATGGTCTTTTTGTTCATGATAACAAAGAGATTTCCTTATGTTTGAAAATAAAAGAAGACCCTTCATTATCAGAGAGAGCCAAATAAGACTTTTTAAGTGAGGTTTATATATAATTTATTTATTGGCTGAACTTTTGTTGTCATTTGCATTAAAAAATAAAAACCGTTTGAAATATAAAATAATAAATATAATTCATATTTTTTTTTTTTTACTTTTAAGTTCTTGTTTCAGATTTGCTATGAGTCCTTTAAAATTAAATATTTTCTTTTTCTTTAAAATTAGACAAAAAATATATTTGGAAAAAATACATTGTATCTTTAGTAAAGGACTTTTATTTCAAAATTAAGTATTTCTTTTAATTAATATGACAGTGTTATTTTAAAAACTATTTTAAATTTGATTTATAATTATACGCGATTATTATTATATTATATTATTTAACTTAGCACAAAAAAAATTAATCAAAACTGTAACTTATCATGTCTTATCCTTTTTAAATTCTTACAACAACATGTCTATTAAAAATCCATAATTATGAAAACTGCAATAACATAGGTAAACTGTTATAACTGAAGGAAATATATTTTCCATAACAAGGAATAAAAAATAAAGGAATAAAAAACTATTATGTAAAACAAACTGTTACTTAACAACGATCATAATTTGATGGAGCCTACGCGACTCCTATTGTAAATATTCTATACATCTTGCTATCGACTGAAACCAAATTTTAAGATGTACCTAAAAAACAGCATTCCAGAAATTGCTTTTATTTGATGCAGACATTAGTCGTATTAGGTCATGTGCGAGTGTCTGCGATAATGCTTATCATGCTACTAATCGATCGTCTACGATAACCTAACATTCTACTAATCGAGCATCTACGATAATTCCTAATATCCTACTAATCGAGTGTCTACGATAATGCTTAACATGCTACTAATCGATTGTCTACGATAACCTAACATTCTACTAATCGAGCATCTACGATAATTCCTAATATCCTACTAATCGAGTGTCTACGATAATGCTTAACATGCTACTAATCGATCGTCTACGATAACCTAACATTCTACTAATCGAGCATATACGATAATTCCTAATATCCTACTAATCGAGTGTCTACGATAATGCTTATCATGCTACTAATCGATCGTCTACGATAACCTAACATTCTACTAATCGAGCATCTACGATAATTCCTAATATCCTACTAATCGAGTGTCTACGATAATGCTTAACATGCTACTAATCGATCGTCTACGATAACCTAACATTCTACTAATCGAGCATCTACGATATTTCCTAATATCCTACTAATCGAGTGTCTACGATAATGCTTAACATGCTACTAATCGATCGTCTACGATATTTTCCACACACTTTCCGGAATACCTCCAGAGAAGAGTATTAACCGTAAAATTTCCATTAAAATGGCATTGCATAAAGTACCCCCATTTATGATCCAAAATGAGAGCTCATGATATTCAACAGCAGCTTTGGCAATTATATTTGAAGTTGGTCTAGTATAAAGCTGGTTAATTATTCCTGGTAGATGTCTTTCATCTCTAAAACATCTAACAGGTACCTGGTCATCGTTATATAATTCAAATTGAAGCAAGATTAATCGAAAAAAAACGATTTTTTTTACCAATCTGAATGTCATCTACTGTGTTGATACTCTATTGAAAATGATGTATTGATACAATTACATAACTCATTACCTTTCATTAACTTTTAACATAACCTTAAATATTATGTGGAGTTTCACAACTTGAGAAATATTTCATCAATATCTACTTAAGTTAATCTGTGATAAATAGATTCTCTAAAAGCCCTGAATTTGGTATTTTGTCATTAAATATAATATATTTATTGAAATGTACATATGTTGAAAATACATAATTTTAACGTCTTATTTTATAATAGTAAAAGAAGTATTTTTCATTATAACCATTACAAGATATAAAATTGTATATAAGTATGTTTCTGTTGAAAATTTTTACATTTTTATTAAAAAAATCGACGAAACTCTTCTTAGAGAAATAATGTCTAAAAAGAATTTTTAATATTTTAAACAATTTTCATTCATTTAAAGTTATGGAAAAAGTAAAATAAATTAATATAAATAATTTATTTGAACGAAATTTTCAATTAATAATTCATCATAAAAAAATTATTCAGTTTCACAACCGTACTTTTAATAAAATGTTTTATTTTTATAGTATTTCCAACACAACAATTAAAATAATTTTTTTTCCTTCCCTCTACAGTACTTTAATTATGTATAGATTATTTAAATATAAATAATTAAAACAAGCTTCAATTCTTTATTTGCAATTTAATTGGTTTTATATGTTAAATATTAATAGCTATATATTTAATTATTAATAATTAAAACAATCTGCTACTTTTTAAACATACTCCTTTCTTATTTTAAATAAGCAAAACACGATTTTAAACGGGAATAATATTCTTAATATATATATAATATGTTTTAAATTTATTCAAAACTTTCTTATATTGAGCATTTCGAAATACTATTTCGAAAACGTCAAATTGAAAACGAAATTTATTTTAAACAAAAAGTACACAAAAATCAAAGAGGAAACATTTTTTTCTTGGCTACTCTTATAAGAAAATGAAAATTATTTCGAAATCCTGCTCAAAATTCCTTTTTATTTTTACTTTTATTCCAATTCCCTTCGAATTATTTTTGCCATCCATATTTTTGCCATTTAATGTTATTCACTACGGAGGTTCATTAAGTTTTCAAAAATGACGCAGACAGGATATTTTCTATTAGTGGGTAAATGCTTTTATAATGCTGTTATGTCTCAGTCAGTTTAAACGAACAGTTCTTCAGCGATTTGGATAGTAACGGTATATTTAAAATTATATAGATGTTGGGTTCTGTTCAGAATGAGAAATGACTTCAATTTATTTGTATCCATGCCATATAAAACTGAAATATTGAGATATCTCATCTTTATATGAAGTAATATGTAATAAGTAATCATCTAGCCCAGGGGTCTCCAAATTACGGCCCGCGGGCCAAATCCGGCCCGCCAGTGTCAGCAATCCGGCCCGCGACAGCGAATAGTTTATTGTTGCTGTAATGAGTTGGATAAAAAAATACAGAATGATAATAACTCAGTTTTATTTACTTGCTTGGTAAAGCTTAATGACAAGCATAATACGCAGAAAATTTAACTTAAGCATAACAACTAACTGGAAATTATAGATAATGGCAGAAAAATTAAAACGGTTTTGGCCCTTGGTACTTACTGGAGTAAACAGTATGGCCCTAAGGCTGGAAAGTTTGGAGACCCCTGACCTAGCCTAATATACAAAGATTTGTCTTTCATGTTTCAAAATGTAAAACTAAAATTTTCTGATTTATTATTCTAAAGATTCAAATCAAAATTTTTATGTTTTATTAATCTTGTATAAATAAATAAAAAATTTTTTTCTCAAAAAACAAATTAAGAATCAGTGAATCAGATTCAAGATTATTAGTAAGTTAAGATTCACTGATTCAATTTAGATATTTTAATTATTTTTATTTTAATTTGTTCCCTTTTTGATTGAAGAAATTAAAATAACTAAAATCTGTGAATTTTCCATTTAGGTTTTTCCAGTTGAACTTCAAATGAAGCACTAGAATGGTCGAAACAAGTACTGGAGTTGTCTGATAAAGCAGGTATTGGAGCTGTCTGGTGAATCTATTTGTTGTAGTTAGGATTTACAGGTTTTCGAAGTACCTTGACCCGGAGAGGGCCTTAAATTCCTATCTTCTATTACTTGTTGAAGTAAATACTGGAGTGATCTGGTGAAGTAGATATAGTCCGAACTACCTATCATTGTGGAAAAATGGCAGGTCTGACGGATTCAATAAAAATGGTGTGGTATGGGAGGAAATGTCATTTAGGAAATTTTTATTATAATTAAAATAATTTTATTTTTTAACGATTAAAATTAAAAAAAGGATTAAAACAGAAAACTCAATGAAAAAATTCCGCACATACGCTTCTTTTTTTCAATGCAACTTTGGGCAGCGTTATGTATGACCGGCACCCTCAAATAAATAATCGATTTTACCGTTTCAGAACTTAAACCGGATGTTTACCAGTTCACGCAATAGTGATCTGGTGAAGCAAGTACTGGAGCGGTCTAGTGGGGCTATTTGTTTAAGTAGATACCGGAAGATACCGGAAGTAGATATAGTCTGACCACTTAATATGTGGGATATGGCAAGCGCAGTTATATAGATTCAATAAAAGTAGTATCATATGGCAGAAAATGTCATTTAGGGAGGTTTTTGTTATTCAAATAATTGCTAATAAGTAAAATAAAAACGATTTTAAATTGAAAAAAAGAGACTTCATATGCGTTTTTCTTTCAAAGCAGCTTCGCTCCGTGTATATCTGACTACTCTCTAACAAGTAATCGGTTCATACCTTTTCGCAGTTAAATCGGATGTTTACCAGTCCACGCAATCCATTGTCGAACTATTTGCACTGTCTGTTGGAAACAACTGTGAAGTTGATATTGAAGCAATTTAGTAGAGCTATTCAGTAAATAGAATTGATAGTTAAAATTAAACTAAAATTAGATAATGGAGTGGTCTGATGAAGGAAATTATCCAACCTCCTATCATGTGGGAAATTGGCAAGCGGCTAAGTCTGACGGATTCAACAAAGGCAGTGTCATTTAGGATGACGTATTTTAATTAAACTTAAAATTAAAATAATTTTAATTTTTAATATTTACAGTAAAAACCTAAATAAGAAAATTTCACAGGTGCTTTTTTCCTTTCAAAGCAGCTTCGTGTCACATATATCTGATTTGCACGCCTAACAAGCAATCGATTCATCCGTATCCGACGTTAAAACGGATGTTTACCGGCCCATCCGACAAGTTGTCGAACTATACTGAAACTATCAAATGAAGATCTGGTAAAGAAGGTAGTAGAGCAACCTGGTGGACTAGACAGCTTGATTCCAAACTAGATGAGGGGAAAGGAACTTGATCAGAAATCAAAAGTGAAGCTAAGCCAAAAGCTTTTGTATTAATGAAGAGGAAAGATTTAAACAAGCAGCAGGTTGCAAGATCCGACCTTAGAGTTCGTGTTATTAATCTGTGGGCTCCAGTAGACGACTGTAAAAAGTCCCAAATTAAAGTGACATAAAGGGGGCGTAAAGTAGCAAGTTCTCCGATAATGTTCCTGAGTAATGTGGCATCTGCTACTTCATAGGCGAATGACCTAAAGAAAGTGTTCGGCATTTGAAAACCACAACAACTTTATCAGAAGCAATTAGTGTTAATTATAATTATTGCAAGTTATTCTTTAATGCAATATTACTTAATATATATTTTAAGTTTTTCGGAAATGAGAATTAAAATTGTTCCTACAAAAAAAGAAAAATATTTAATCGCTAAAATTTTGAATTCCAAGTTTCAACACTATTTAATTAAATAAATATTTATAAATAGTTAAAAAATGATTTGCCTAGTCTTTAATATCTTAATTAACATTGAAAATATATAAAAAGTAAAGTAAAGTAGAAATCAATAACGCATAACATTGAGAATAAAATGATTATTTTTTATAACATTTTAAGTTCAGAAAATATAAGGCAAGTGATTAAAGTCATTCACTTGAATCAAACTCAAATAAATTAGTAAGGCTATTACATAAAAGGAATCTTTACATAACATTCAGATATTCAGAATAGTTTAACTAGCATCAATGCATTACGAAATATCAAACACATTTTGAAATATTTCCCCAATAAATATATATACGACCCCTAACCAACATATATATAAACATAAAATATAAAACTAATCATATTAATAGCAATCCAAATTTAAGCAGCATTATCGAAACGAAAGTTGTCACCTGATGCCTTACCATGGCACCCAATCATGTATTCATATTTTGAGGACATCCATTAAAAATTCAAATTATTGAAGAATTTCAATTAAGGTAGGAGTATGGTTACAGAGTGACCTCAAAAGCTGTCAATGGATACGGTTACGATTAAATTAGACGCCAATCTGCGAGCAAGTGATGGACTAATTAAGCGGAGAAAAATTAATGAATGGATTAAGAGATCAAATATCTTTTTGCAAAATCATTCGCTAATGAGAAAGACACTATTACCTCTCCTGATGCTTTCCAGACGCTTGTTTAGCCTTTGTCTGTCAGATATTGATTAAGATTATTAGAATACTTAATTGAAAATTTTAATAATGTAGGGTATTTGAATAATTATTAATTTGATGTAATGATGAATAAAGTAGTTACATGCAAATTATATACAAATATTCATAATCTAATGTTTCAGATTAAATATTTTGATATTGTCGTGAAATTGTGAAATTGGAAATTTGACAAATCACTCTGAAAGCTATGCATTTCGATATCAAACATGTATAAACATATAACTCCATGTATAAAACACACAATTTTTTTATTGTAATCTGTATAATTTAAAATTTATAATTATTATATATTTTTGGGATTTATTAAAATATAAATATAATTTATACGAGACATTAAAACATTCAGATTATTATATATCTGTGATATTGTATTGTTAATGCATTTACTTAAATGTTTAAAAATGCGACACAAAAATCCATAACATCTAAAAGATTAACATTAAAATAATTAAGACTTTTTTTAGAGGTATATTTTTCCATACATTATATTTATTTTTGATTCAATTATTATGTGATTTTAATATTTTAAAATTAAAATATATTTTATACTTAATTATATTATATACTTACTTATTTTAATGTAAGTAAATATGCTTGGAAAAATATAAATTACAAGAAATATAGATTTGGAATAGCTTAAATTTTACAAGCTAATAAATTTTACTTTTTATTTTATAGCCCAAGAAATAAATCGAAATTTGTTCAAAAAATTATTAAATTCGTTGAAATTTAATTAATTGAATTTGAACTAGCATCATATATATATACAAATTTAAATACATAAAATACACAAAAAATAAAAAATATTTTTTAGATGATACTCTTTCTAATTACGCCAACATTTTGTTTCGTCAATGAAATTATTTTTAACTTATATTTTTGGAAAACCATAAAAAAAATCACATCCTCTTCGTCAGTATTTTCTGTAAGATTAATCCATACATTATTAATCATCACTATATTCATCTACACATGATAAACTAACAGTGTTTCACTTTTCTGATTAATAAAATAAGGTCAAATGTTCTAAGTAAATTAGAACTCCTACAGTAAAAAGAAAAAGAAAAACTCCGCCAAACCCTAGTGAATAACAAACAAATTAAATAAGCTTTTCCCTAAATACCAAAGTTCAGAAATCTTCAACATGGGACTGATTCAGAAAAACCTTGTGTACATAACAACAAAATTAAAGGGTCTAATTTTTTTGATTATTATTAATATTCTCACATCTGTAAGTTCTCAAAATTTTTCTGATTATTTCAGGAGTTGGGAGAAAATGTATTCAAATTTGGTAATGGGGATATTTAAATTATTTCTATTATGATGCAAATTTCGCTTTTCTATAATAAATATAATTTCACTCGGTGTTGACTTATGAATCTCATACATACATTAGTGATTAATATATAATTTGATAAACATTATTCAGTTTTATTTTTAAAATAAACGTTTCTCAGAGCCTTTTCAATTTGTCGAGATTTTCTATTATAATAATTTTTTTTTGTTAATCACTTGATAAGATTTTAATAAACGACCTCTTTGAAAGATAATTTGATCGTTATTTAATGCTTAGAATTTTGGGAAATGGGATTTCATAGAGTACTTTGGTCGCGACCTCTGCCTCCTATCTTGAGCTGTAGAGAGAAGTTGCATTGGTCTATTCCCTTTGACTCTTTGTTTAAATTTAAGTAAAAATAAAAGGCCATTTTTATTTAAAATTTAAAGCAAAGAAGTTAAATGTAAGAAATAAAAATTCTAATCAATTAAAAATTTAATTAAGAAAACATAAAATAAAATTGAAGTGGAATTAAAAACTCTGAAAACTAGAAATTTGAAGATTTAAAAATTAAAAGTCAATTAAAATTAAAATTAAAGGCAACAAAATTTAGAAAAATGCCCAGAGAGAGTTCAATCAATGAGCATTGAAATTCAGAAACAAAGTGGGAGTAGAATAACGATATTACAAAAATGATCATATCAGGGAATTAATTTAAAATGTTTGGGTCTTTTCTTGTTTTTCAGAAGACTGGGGTTGTAGTTAGGGAGATTTTTATAAAAACTGATTATAAATTTAGCAGGTAATTATAAAAATTGATGGAAATTGTAAATACAGATTACAAACCTACTCTGGAAAAAAAATTGTAGTGAGGGAAATTGCATATTTGATATTCTCATTTCTTAAGTAATATGGGGTGTTGGTAATCATTGTTGGGATTTCGTTTTCAAACTTTGATTGATTTCCAAGTAAGCATGAACTGTAGAACCCGAAACAGGGCTTGGCTGTATTATTTCTTTATCAATGTAGGCACGATAAATGAGACTTTTCTGGTCTAGTTAAATACTAGAGTTTTTGCAAATGAGAGGATAGAGAATACGAAGTTTATTTATTTTCTAAGTTGATTTAATTTATGTTTATTTTATTTATTTCTGAGATTTTCAATGTTACTATAATAGTTTTTTTCTTTCTAATGCGGCTGGTAAACAATTAGACAGGATCTTGGATGCCTTAAGGCAAGCGCTGCACAGACATACTCACTTTGCATTACCCAGGGGGTGCGTGTAACTTGAAGATAAGCCACGGCAGCGGAGTAATAATGCCCCCGCAGCGCTCTACTATCCTATTAGACCGGGACCTACACTTTAAAGTGGATTCCGAACCACTACAAACATCCATGGCACCGCCGGCACTCGAACCCGAAACCTGTAGTACCGAGCGACAGAGCGCTAGCCACTCGGCCATTCAGGCCCTTGTCACTATGATAATGTAAATCCCTATAAAGAATTACTTCTAAATAATTTACTTCGGTATACCTGGTGATTGGTTTACTTACTCTATGCTGTGATATTTGGAGAATTGTAAAATCTTTCGCAAGTAAACTGATTGCTTCTGTCTTATAAATGTTAACTTGGGTTCTCTATTCAATTTAACCAATTTTTTAAATCAATGATGTAATTCTGCAGGTTCAAACATTTACGACAATTAGAATTGAAGTGTATGAACATTGAGAAATTGACTGTGATCGGCCTGTGGTTTAAATAAAATTCTGAACGTGACAAAATTATGTGTTTAAAATTAATGCTCAGACAGCTAAATTTTTTAACGGTCCCAGAAATTGGTGGATTATAATCGTGTCCTAGAATAGAGCTATTGTTGATGAAAAGAAAATATTGAGTTTATGCTAAAAATTATATTTAGAGATATGGGTTAGAACGAAAACAGATGTTATTGTAAGGAAAGGAAGACTTATGAATTTAAGAGAAATAACAGTTGTTTTAATGCTGCTGAGATCTGGAGAGGATATTTAGCGAATGCGGAATGTTTTGCATAAAAAAATGCCAGTGCCACCAGAGATTTGTGTTCGAGTGTCATTTTTGCAGGAGTCATAATTAGGCAGAAAAGAAGTATGATTGTGCTTTAAAGTAATTTCTAGAAACAATATTATATGATGTTTGGGGATGTAATCTTGAAACTCTAATAATTTCATCTTAAAAACCACAAGCATTCCAATAGTAAATGTTAATCCTAGTAATCAATTGAGTCATTATACTGAATTTTAGTTGTTTTCGGAGGCTACGCCATTAATAAAGGCTCGTTGCCTATCTGCTTTATTTCGAGCAGAATTAAATTTATTAACAAGACCATCAAGTTTGATGAGAAAAGCGATAACTTCCCTCGTTATATATTTTTGAAAATTTTGGGTGTCTCTCTTCCTTGGTATTGAATTAATTTGAATCTACGGTTCAGGAACAGATGAGAGTGAGGGTTGAGATCCTTCAATGCAGCTGCAAAAGTGAAGTTAAAGTCAACTTTCCTTTTAGGGAGCTTACTTATATTGAATATTTGTTTATTGGAGTTTGGGTGGATCTTCAGAAATTTCTGACCTCTCTTTTGGACTTCCTCATCACATTGAGACATCTAGCCTTATATCGGCAGTTAGTAGAGTTGCATTGCAATGTAATTGTCTGTATGTTAGAATTTTAATATATAGTACAAAATGTTAGTTAAATTAAAAATTTCTTTATTGAATAAATATTTTAATATTTTGTCAAATAGACAGGGGTTGTTTTATTTTTTGGCTAGTGGGATGGACGGCCTTTTCCACTTCAAAATTTTTTCGACGATATCAAGTTAAATTCCATCATTGGGGGAGGGGGGTGCTAATTGATAGCACTTTTAAATACAACCTTTAATGGCCCAATGAATTTCGAAGTTAATATGAAATATTCTATTTGGTTTTCTCTATGGTACCTAGTAAAGTTACTTCGAGGCATTAGCAAACATTTTCAACAACATTCAACAATTTCTGTAATTTCACATTTTTTTTGGGAATGTTCCTCACCATATTTCAGATTTCTAGTCTTAAACTCGCAGTTAGTAGAGACGTGATTAAAATAATTTCACCTAAAAGATTGCAATATAATTTGTTTTTCAATAAATAAAATTCATAAAATAATATAATAAAATAAAATTTTCAATTTAAATAAACTTTCATACTCGTATTAAAAAGTATGAAAGTTTATTTAAATTGAAAATTTTATGACTGAATAAATAATTTAATATTTTGTCAAATAGGCAGGGTTGTTTTATTTTTGTTTGGTGAGATGGACGACATTTTCCACTTCAAAACCCAATTAACAAATGAAATAAAATTTAATTTTGATTGGGGTGCTGATTTCTAGTCCTTTAAATACAACCTTTAATGACAGGGTGAATATCGAAGTTAATATGAAATACTCTATTTGGTTTTTCTCTAAGGTAGCTAGTGATGCTATTTCGAGCCATTAGGAAGCATTTTCAACATTTACCTCGCAGGCATAATATTAACTTTACCTTCAAAGGCTACAACTAATTTCTTGAGAGCTTGAGTAAAATTATTGTTTGGTTTTACCATGATCGGAGGAGGGGCATTTTCCATGTTTTTGAATGAGCTCATGTTCATTCGATGCTCATGTTTTTGAATGAGTTAACACCGTTAACACTTTAACACCGCTAGCTTAATTTACATTAGAAATTAACTTAAAATTAACCTTAGGAGTAAAACGTTTATTAGGTTAAGCAAATCCATCATTATTTACTTGGTTATTACTACCATTTAAACGATTATCTTTTATTGTATCTTCTTGTGATCAGAACTCTTGTGCTTCCAGGATTTTAAAACTTGACTTTCGCTTTCCTTTAATTTTATAAAAATTTAATTTTGCTAATGTAAATCCGTATAATAATAATGTATGAATAAAATAATTTCCCATTTAATTAATTTAATTCTTTTGATACTTTCTTTTTTAAACCTTTTATATACACTCCTGTCTATAAATTAAGGATAATTCAGAATCACACAGAAATTGAACTCTAAAATAAAAATTTCACCTGTAGAATTATCACACACATCTTGAAGAAAAATATACAAATTACAGGAAACCACCAGATAGCGCGGATAGTACGTCACAATGACGAGAGTGTAAGAGAGGGGTATATAAGGAATGGTGGCAAAGAAGTAAAATTTTTCACAAGCGCTTTAAAAGCTTTTCAGTGCAATACCGCATAGTTATGGCACAAAGGAAGCATTTGGATGATTTTTTACGTGGTAGAATTATCGAACGACTGGAATGTGGACGTACCCAGCTGGAAGTATCCGAGGAACTTGGAATCGCCCAGAGTGTCATCTCCAGGTTTTGGCAACGATTCCAAGATGATGGTAATGTGAGTAGATGTTACAGCACATGTTGCCCCCGAGATACAACGCCGAATGAGGACCGGTATTTAGCAGTTACTGCCAAAAGAAACAGACGGAGCACAGCATCAGACCTGTCTCGTCAGCTCTCTTCAGCTACCGGTACGATAGTTTCAAGGCAGACCGTGTACAGACACTTAGGGCACATTGGTCTATATGCTCGTAGGCCTGTCAGATGTGTTCCACTTACCGCAACTCACTGTCACCTGCGATTAACCTGGAGTAGAGAGCATGCATTGTGGACACCGCAACAGTGGTCTTGTGTGATGTTTTCCGACGAGTCCAGGTTTAGTTTGCAGTCTGATTCTCGCCGGACTTTCATATGGAGAGCGCCAGGTACCCGTTACCACCAAGAGAACACCATTGAACGACACCGTTATGGTGGTGCAGGATGGCTGGTTTAGGGAGGAATTATTCTTGGTTCCAGAACTGACCTGCATGTTCAGAGTGTAACGATGACAGGCCACATCTATCGGGATGTCATTCTGGAACAACATGTACGTTTGTTTCGGGGCGCCATGGGTGCTGAATTTCTGTTTATGGATGACAACGCCCGTCCTCACCGTGCAAACATTGTAGACGAATGCCTTCAATTGGAGGATATCACCCGTATGGATTGGCCAGCATACTCATCGGACTTGAATCCTATAGAGCATGTGTGGGATATGCTTAGCCGACGAATTGCAGCCCGTCAACTCCCTCCCACCTGTCAACCGGAACTTCGGAAGGCATTGCTTGATGAGTGGTGTAATATTCCCCAAGATCAGATTGACACTCAAATCACGTTCTCCAACCAAATCCAGATACATATGCAACCTGGGCACAAAATGCAGCATTCTCCAAAACAATAAAGTAAAAAATTATTAAAGTGATGGACTTTGTAACCCATAATATAGACTACATTACACAATAGAAACAAAAAGCATGTTCTTAATCTATTATTGTATCTATATCCCCTAACAGCTGGTGTAATACTAATTATCATACGCAGCCACTTCCTTTAAATAATTGTGTTAACAATTTTATTGTACATATGTAAATATCAGTAATCTTTCTCTTAGTTGTCTAATTTTTGTTTTGATTTTCTATAATTTAATGATAGATTACTATAAGTAGTTTTAGTAGAGTGATTGCTGCCGATGGCCATAAAATGTGTGCTATTCGCCAGGAATCACTCAAACAGGCCTAAAGCAAGAGTTCTTAGAACTCCTCACGATTGAGAGCCGTTCTGGTGTGTTTATATGCACCAGACAACTCCCAAAGCGGAACGAACCCAGTGATTATCACTGATTATCAACAGTGTACTCAGCCAAAGGGCTGCTTGCGTTGCCCAGAATGGTTCTTCAATCCTCCCTTTCCGTAGATGTGCACCCAACACTGAAATCTCGTTAACTCGGGAAGGCCAGTGGCACGCCTGCGGCGTTCAAGTTCAAGATCAGATTGACAATTTGATACTAAGCATGCCTAGGCGTTGTAAGGCCTGTATTGCATCGTCCGAGAGAAATACTCCATATTAACCATCATACTAACCCTGTTATACTGTTTTTTGTAAATAGGTTCTTTTTTGAAATTTGCTAAAGTGAGTAAAAATCGCAATTTTTATTAATTATGTCAAACAAATAGCATCTTTCTTGCTCTTCACCTTTTCTTTAATAAATAGACTTCACAAATAAGTCAAATTTGTTTTGCTTCTGTCTCTTTCTTTGCCTAAACTTCATTATCCTTAATTTATGGACATGAGTGTATGTAGCCAACCATTTTGCAAAAAAAATAAGATTTATTGTATATTTTAAATTCTTGTAATTTATAATATTTAGTTTAATAAGCTATTGTAGTTATAACAGAAAATTATTTCTGTTTAAAACTCTAGAACTAGATAACTAGATTAACTAGATTTATTAATATTCTATAATGCTGAGTTATTACTTTTCATTTTTATATTTCAGTTATCAACAGAACATTTTGACTAATTTTAATGAATTCCATATATTCAGATAAGAAATTGATTTAATTGATTAAACGGAAATGTAGGGAATTGGTAAAATTAGCTTTAAATTATTGAGAAATAAGTGAGTTTATTATATTCACCAAAACTAATGGCTTTGAAGCACTTAAATGTTTCTTTAAAAGATTTAAAAAAGACTTCATAATACTTAAATACTTAACATTATCTACTGTAGGGTAATTTTGTGTAATTTATCGTTGCCTAGAATTAGTGCATTTGTTTAGTTCATCCAATACTGTTTGACGCTTAAGAAATTATTGAAAAATATTTAATTATTTTAGCATTATAAAAAACTTTTATTCTGAGTTTGATACTATTTTGAAAAATACTTTAATAGCTCATATTTCCTATTCATTTCGTTTTGTCTACTATGTTGTATTTTTCGTACATATTGTTTTGGCGTCGTTAGTGAAAAGTAAAACAGCCTACGTGTAGTACCTAGTTTGTCCTGAATTAAGGAAATTCAAAAAGTAATTTTTTACTGCAGTAAATATATAGAGTTTGAGTTGGAATTCATAATACAAATTTGAGGAATGCTATAAAACACTACAAGAGCATTTTTTGTATAGAAATATATGAACCTAAGTGAAATGCTGGAGATTCAAAAACAAAAAAGAACGTAGTACACAATGTTGTCAACAAATATTTCTTTGCCTCAATGTTTGCAATAATTGCTAAATTTGCATGTACTAACAGCAATATTAGCTTGTACACCACGGGCATGTTACTTACCCACCCGAATGGACATAGTCTGTAGTGTAGTGGTGTATGCTCACGAAAATGAGGTTTGAACACTCACTAACAACGGAGCCTCTCTTGGATCGCATGGCGAAGGTACGTAT
>BPLQ01012615.1:0-24565 GCA_021605075.1 Caerostris darwini | reverse complement strand
TGCTAAAGACAATGTCAAGCTTCATGAATTCAACGCAAAGAAGAACGTGATTTCAAAATTGAAGAGAAACAGAGAAAGTATACTAATTTACACAGTAGCAGAAAACTCATCACAGCTATAAATTGAAAGCTTTTTTTGCATTATACATATCAGATACTAATATAGTTTTCAGAATAAAATATAATTGCAAATAGAATGAATATTCTGATTTCTAATTAGGATATTTTTTCAAGAAATGTATCATTAGATGAGAAAAAAAAATTAGTTAGGATTCGTTAAATTTCCTTCCATTAAGAAGGGCATAAAAAGTTACGTTCTTCTGTGATGTGACACTTTTCTTAATTAAACCTGCTTTAGAAATACATTTTAGGATAAATGTGCAAGAGAGATAAATTACTTGCTATTTTCATAATTGCAAACATAATGGGGTTTTCACAAATAAATACGGATACGCTTTTATTTGTAATTCTATTTGATTTTAATCATCGTTATAAAATAATTTATTCTTTTGCTTTTTGCTTCATTTTCCAGAATTATCTTGATTCAATGTTGGCAATGACTGTGTTACAACAAACAAACCATTGGTTTGTTAATGGAAAATATTTTTATGATCTTTATTGGACAGTAATTTTCGCCACTATTTGAGTGCAAAATATGTGATTCCGTGAAGGAAAAAGACTGATTTATTGTAATTTGTAAAGGAAATCCAGATATCACTTGCAATTAAACTTTACGTTTAATTTCTTCGAATACTGGATAACTTGATAAAGGTCATATAATTTAATATTCGTTCAAGAAATTGTTTTCATTAATAAGATATTTTAAATAAATAACTATACAACTACATAAAACAGAAAATAATTTTGACATATTCTCCGATAGTTGTTTTGATGATCTAGCACTAATATTATTTAAGGATTTCAAAAAAAAGAACATCTAAATTTTTAAAAATTAGACAGTTAAAAATAATAATTACGATTTTTTTTTATTTTAGTGGATTCATAAAAAATAATAATCAACGGAAGATTGCATTTAATAAAGGGAAGATCGAAGGAAAAATATGGTTATCATCGTTTTAATATGAATTATTCATTTGTGTTTTGTTTCGGTTTTCAGTATTATCTTTATTCTGTGTCAACTACAACCAATTGATTTATTAATGTAGACGATTTTTATGATCTTCATTGGTCAGAAATTTTGGACACTGTCAAATTCCTAATTCCATTTTCGATGTCATTTTCCACTTGATAAATAGAATTTTCCTCGCTGTCTTAGATTTTTATTGAATTTTACTGCGATGCAGTTCATATATACGAAGTTTTGTTATAAAAAATCGTTATAAAAAAAAAGCAGCATAAATATCCCATAATTGTTTGACGACATAAAATCAAATGGCAATTTGCGACCTTTAAAATAATCTTAATAGACGTCGTTGTTCATTGTTTAATATGGCCTTTTCTGATATGTTGCAATAAAATAAAGTTTTGGGGAAAGAAAAATGTTCTTAATGGAAGAATTAGTCTAGTTTAAAAAAAACATCTGTAAAACATTAAAAAAAATCTTACATTTAGATTAGAATTATGTTAAATGTTTAATACACTTTACAGATGAATGATAATAGGTTCAGTGTTAAAATAAATGAGAAATAATTTTTTTCCAAGTGTATGATGAGCATGATTATTTTAATCTATCCCAGTCCAGCGAAATTGACATATTTTTATGTAACAGTATTTTTAAAATAAGCTCCTATATTTTAATAAAATTTAAATATTCACAACTTCGGCTAGTTGTGTGTAAAACTTGATAAAAAGTTGAAAACATTTTTATGACGAGCTGCGTTGTTTTGACATACATATTAAGACGAGAGGTGTTATTTTTGAAAGTATGAAGATTTTATTTCCAATGGCAATTAAATACAAAAAGAGGAAAAATACATAATAAAAAAGAAAGAGAAAATATACACAAGAGTTCAACAAAGTTGACCGAAGTCATTGCCTTAAGAGTTCTCTACCTTGCCAATATCTTGCCATCTCGGATTCGCCATGAAATGCCAAGCAACGATGGCGATGAGCTCGTCTCATTAGTTCTGCCAAATCACAAGGAGGAAAACTTAGCTGGTCGAAAATCCCAATGCGATGTAGATGTTCATTAGATTAGTTCTTTTTGATTGAGTTAAGTCACTAGCATTCCATTGCAGTACACGCTGGCCAACCGGATAATCATGCTGAAAATTGAAGACCACTTAGACACAGAACGTTGCCTAGAGTGCACCACGAGAAGGTAAATCTACATTGCACCCCAAGTGAGAAGATAAAATAAAAATACAATAATTGGATTCTTTTTGCATTTCGATTTTAAAACAAGGATTCGTCACAAGAACAGCAAATTTATTGTTTTGTAATTTGGAAAAAAATTTAAATCGTCAAGTACCAACAACTCAGCAGATTGCATGTAATAACTATGTTATGTCGTTTTTAAAGTATGCATTTGCATACATAAATAAGGTGTACTTTATGACTGAAACTTATATTAAAGAAAGAATGACTCCCGAATATATTTTTGATTATTACTATCTATTGAAATCCTCCTTTCTATTCAGAATAGAACAATTCACAAAATCGAACTCTTTTGTCAATATTCTCGTAAGAAGTTGATGCCGGTATCATTTTTTATCGATAACAATCGATATATCTATATATAAACTTCCATTCAAATCGGCATTTACTGCTGACATCGAATTTCATAGTGTTACATTGGATGAAATACGAAGGAGTTCCAAAGACAGCTGCTACCGGTTCATTTACATATTTCTTTATTTTATTCCTTTTAGAAAAGAAGCGAAAAAGAACTCTATTCCTTTCTTTGATTTGCGTTCGAGTCTTTCAGTTTTCTAGGAATTGGAAATGAAACACGCAAAATATACTTTGTTTTGCGCTATCCTTGTCCTCTGCCATTGTATCGCAAAAAAATAGTTTGGTTCTAAATTCTGCGCATTATTTGCATTTTATTTCTGTATTTTAATCATTACTTGCAGGAGATAGCTGATAATTTAATACGGGAAAGGAGAAAAATTTCAATGATACTTTTTTTAAAGGGTATTGTTATTATTAATATTAAATTTTAATATTCTAACGAAAGAGGTTTTATTTATTCAAATAAACAAACTACATACTTTTTATCAACCTTTAATATTTCAAAGCTGAATGGAAAAGAATTCTAAAATAGAATTTTAAATTTCTTTTGTAAAGCAAACTCGTTAGTTTTAGTTTGTTTTTTATTTCAAAGTAACTTTTAATTAAGTCTATTATTACATTTATAAAAAAGGAACATCATAACTTTGCATTAAAATACTACAGGCAGTATATTTAAAAAGATGTTCGTTTAATATCAAAGAAATTCAATAATTTTTATATTAAATTTTTAGAATGTTATATTTCTAAAGTACTATATAAATAATAAATTTTATTTTGATCACAAGATTCTTTAAAATGCACATTTTGTTTCAAAGAAGATAGATATCTTTCTTTACTGAGCATTTATTTGAACACGCATTATTTATTCTATCAGCACATGCACTATAAAACAATATTCTTTTATCCTTTGTTATTGCAGGAGATTAGAATGCATTTTTGTACAGATATCAATATTCTCCCGATATGTTTTATAAGCTTATATATGTCAAATGTTTCACATATATTTTTTATTACAGTATACAAAAAATTAAATTAAAAATGCTGGTTATTTCAAAAATTTTTGTATGAAGCTATTAAATAAATTAAAAGTGGATAAAAAATTTGTGCAACAATTATTATTATTGATTTGTAATATTATAAATTAATTTGAATTCTAGCTAATTGTTATAATAATGGTTGCAGGAATTTTTTTAATACATTTTACCTTTTTTCCGATATTAATAAGAATATTGACTTATTTTAAAGATTTACTAAGGCATCAAATATTATAAAAATGCTCTTTTTAAAAATACAAAAGCTTATTTTTAGTTCTCTTTTAAAATTCTGGTGTTTCTTCAGTAACACTATTCACAATACATTTGTACTTTTTTTTATGAAAGAGAAAGTTATTTTTTATAAACAGAAAGTGACTAACAAATCTCATTTATTATACTTATGCAAACTATTTAAAAAATGTAAACATTTTATACTATGTTGAATGATACAGAATAAATATTGACATTTTACAGATATACAAGTTATCATCATACACTTTATTTAACGATTTTTTTTTCTCAAGCATAATAAATGTTCTCAAAAATGTTTTTAACAAAACATATATTTTGTATATACGTTTTTATTCTATATTAAAAATAAAAAAAATTATATATGATAACTTACATTACATTTAGTTACCGATTTAACATTAAATATTACAGTTATTGCTAATAATGAGAAAATTAGTCGACTTTTTTCTGAGTGGTTAAGTAGCAAACATGCATCAGAACTCAGGTTCTTATCCTCTGTTTCAGGTTGTTGCAATCAGTTTTTAGGCTCAAGGAGATTTGATGGAAATTATGGATGCAAGTATAAGTGCTTCGTATGTGCTGATATTAGGGCTACCTAATATGAATTTTTCAGATTTTTTTCACAATCAAATTTCAAATTTGGCGAAATTATTCTTTTAAAAACTTCTCATCATTCGCTGAGTGTATATACTACACATAAGTGGAAGACGAAGTCAAAATTTAAACAACAAAAATGTTTGAAATACCTATTTGAAGTATACACCTTATATGGTTAAGGTATTTTAAATCAATTTTAATTCATTTATGGAAGGAGGGAAAATTTTATTTATATCAAACCACTATTATCTATTTGATTTATGGAATAAATCTGATATATTTTTATTAGAATCAATTCTGTTTAATTTGCGTAGGAATATACTTATAATTAAATGTGTAGAAAATAATACGACAAGCATTGAATAAAAAGTCTCTGATTTGTAATGTTTATATATTAGCTTTAGTATTCAAATGCGAAAAATAAAACCTTTCGTATGAGTATGAAAATGTCTTCGGACTATAATAGCATTCCTGACAGATTTAGAAAAACATTCTAAGCAAGCTTAGAAAATTTGCCGGTTCTCTGGAAGATTCTAAAATTAAGATTGTTTTCAAAACAGTTAAATTAGAAAATAAAGAAATCAATGGCTAGGACACATAGAGAGAATAGTCTATAGCAGTGGCACGAATAAGTGGAAGAGGAATAAGATTTTCAAAGGAATGTGCCAAGACCAAAGAAAAAAAGGGGAGCCGAAACGAAGAGATGGATTGATAAAATGGTAAAGATCTAAATAACCTAAAGATCCCAAATTTTTGAACAAAAGCTCAAGACAGACCACTTTGGAGTCATATATTTATTAATGCCATGATCCAACATGGAATATAGTGCCGGGGAGTCAGTTAATTTAAATATCTTTTATATCCTATTTGCATGAGATGTTATTTAAAATACGTACAAAGCAGGAAAACCAAAAAGGCTTATAATATACTGGAAAAAGTGATGGAAAATATTTTGAAAGTTTTTGAAATAATTAAAAGAATGAATTTATAATTATTTTAAAAACAACTCTCCAGAGTTTGGTAGCTATTGTTCAATATTAATGAAAGGTAAATTAAACAACTCACAAGTGGAAAGGCAAAGTTCAAATTATGTTAATTGCAGAGTGTTTTCTAGAATAAAATGCAGTTTCATGAACTAATTAATGTGAATCCTTTACAAAAATCCACCAAGAACAATTAAGGTTATTTTAAAAAGACAGTTTGAACGAATTTTTAAACATCAGTGTTTAAGTAGTTTCATTCTAAATCTAGTATTAAGGACAAAGTCAAGCTTCGTGAATTCTTGCAAAGAAGAACGTATGAATTCTTGCAAAGAAGAACGTGATTTTGAAATTGAAGAGAAACAGAGAAAATATATTAATTTACACAATAGCAGAAAACTCATCCCAGTAACAAATTGAAAACTTTTTTTTCTTGGATTATGCAAAACAGATACTAATATATTTTTCAGATTAAAAGATAATTACAAATAGAATACTCATTTCTAATTAGAATATTCTTTTGAGAAATGTATCATTAGACGACGAAAAAAAATCAGTTAGGATTTGTAAAATTTCCTTCCATTAAAAATGGCATAAAAAGTTGCGTTCTTCTGTGAAGTGACATTTTTTTAATTAAACCTGCTTCAGAAATACATTTTAGGATAAAAGTGCAAGAGCGATAAATTACCTGCTATTGCCATAATTGCAAATATAATGGGTTTTTCACAAATAAATGCGGATATGCTTTTCTTTGTAATTGTATTTTGTTTTAATCATCGTTATAAAATGATTTTTTTTTCTTATTGCTTCCTTTTTCAGCATTATCTTTATTGAGTGTTGGCAACAACTGTGTTGCAACAAACAAATCATTGTTTTATTAATGGAGAAGAATTTTATGATCTTTATTGGACACAAATTTTCGCTATTATGTAAGTCTAAACTATGGGATGCCGAGAAAGAAAATGACTGATTCTTTGCCCTTTGTAAAGAAAATCCAGATATTATTCGTATTTAAACTACACATTTAATTTTTTAGAATACCGGGTTAGTTGATAAAGGCCATATAATTTCATTTTTGTGCTTATATACGTTTTATATGTAAGAAATTGTTCATTAAAAATATTATAAATAAATAACCATACAAATATATACAATAGAAAATAATTTTTACATGATTACCGAGAGTTATTTTCATGATATTTATCTAACACTGCTTTTTTTTTTTTTTTGAAGATTTAAAAAGGGCATCTAAATTTGTTAAAATTTTTAAAAATTAGACAATTGACAATGATAATTATGATTTTTTTTTTATTTCGGTAGATTGTTAAAAAGATATAATCTTCTTTGTATAGCAACGAAATAAAGAACATAAATGGAAGATTGTATTTAATTATTTATAACATAATTTTTTTAATGTGTATTTATAAGCAAATTACAATTTTTTATAAAATGATTGAAATCGATAAATTAATAACAAGTTGATGATCAAATTATTTTTAATAAAATATTACATTATTAAAAATATACACATTGAATTACACATTTTTTTTATTACTGCCTATATACATAAAACTCAATACTAACGAAATGGAAAAGAAATTAGATTGTGAGATTTTTGCATGCATATTAGTTTCACGGTACAAATAGAAAGTTATTACTTGGATTTTTTTGCTACAATATCCATAAAAAGGAACCACATCCTCTTTTTCAGCAAAATTCATACAAAATTTTTTATTAAAATCTGAAATCATTATTAATTTTAAGTTATTGTAATTGATGCTTTATACATATTTTCCACGCCAAATATTTTTATGTCATTTTACACGTGTTGAAAAAATATACCTCGCTGTTCTAGATTTTTATTAAATTTTATATAGATGTCGTTTACATATTCAAAGTTTTGTTAAAATATGCGTAACCGTTATAAAAAATGCAATATAAATATCCCAAAAACATATGACGACAAAAAAAAAATCGCAATAGTAATTTTTATATTAAACTTAACAAATGACTTTGTAGAGCAATTAGTATAGCGTTTCTGATAGGTTGTAATACGCTGAAGATTTGTGTAAAGAAATTTTTTGAACTTCTTATGGAAGAATTAATCTAGAACAAAAAACAATTCTTCTGCAAATCATTTGCAAAGTTCTTACATTTAGTTTAGAGTTACGTTAAATGTTTAATGATAATAGGTTCAGTGCTAAAATAATTAAAACATTTAAAAAAAATTTTTTTAATAAAATTTTTTAAAAATTTCAAATATATGAAGACAATGATGATTTTAATCTATCAAAGCGAGATTGATATATTTTTAGGATATTATCATTAAAATTAATTCATATATTTTAATAAAATTTAAATATGTTTTCATTCAAACCTTATGCTATTTGTGTGTCAAATTTGATAAAAAGATGAAATAATTCTTACAATGTGCTGTGTTGTTTTGGCATACAAGTTATGACGAAAAGTCTTTGTTATTTTTGAAAGCGCTAAGATAAAAGCACAAAAAATTATTATTATTATTATTTTTCCATTTCAATTTTAA
This sequence comes from Caerostris darwini, assembly GCA_021605075.1. Taxonomy (NCBI): domain Eukaryota; kingdom Metazoa; phylum Arthropoda; class Arachnida; order Araneae; family Araneidae; genus Caerostris; species Caerostris darwini. The sequence continues at coordinate 16,464 of BPLQ01012615.1, read as the reverse complement.
AAAAACTGCATCGTCACAAGAAGAGTAAATTTATTGCTTAGCAATTTAGAAAAAAAAAGTTGAATCCTCAAGCACGAACAGATTGCGTATATTAAATATGCTATGTAGCATTTAAAGTATACATTTGCATACATAAATAAGGTGGACTTTATAACTGACATAATACTAACTATTGAAATCCTCCTTTCTGTTTAGAATAGAACAATTCACAAAATCGAACTCTTTTGTCGATATTCTAGTAAGAAATGGATGGCGGTATTACTTTTTATCGATAAATATCGATATATATACATAAACTTCCATTGAAATCGGCATTTACTGCTGACATCAAATTTCTTAGTGTTGCATTGGATGAAAAACGAATGAGTTCCAAAGACAGCTGCTACCGGTTCATTTACATATTTCTTTATTTTATTCCTTTTCGAAAAGAAGCGAAAAAAGAACTCTTTTCCTTTCTTTGATTTCCGTTCGAATCTTTCAGTATTCTAGGAATTGGAAATGAGACACGCAAAATATTCTTTGTTCTGCGCTATCCTTGGCCTCTGCCATTGTATCGCATAAAAATAATTTGGTTCTAAATTCTAAGAGTTATTTGCATTTTATTTCTGTATTTTAATCATTACTTGCAAGAGATATCTAATTTAATACGATTCCAATGCTATTTTTTAAAGGTTATTTTTATTATGAATATAAAATTTTAATATGCTATCGAAAGAAGTTATATTTATTCAAACAAACAAACTAGTTACTTTTATATTAATCTTTAATATGTCAAAGCTGAATGAAAAGTAATTCTTAACTAGACTTTTATATTTCTTTTGTAAAATAAGCTCGTTTAATTTTAGTTTGTTATTTATTTCAACGTAAGTCTTTTATTACATTTATAAAAAATGAACATCATAACTTTGCATTTAAAACACTACAGGCAGCATATTTAATAATATGTTTGTTTAATGCCAAACAAATTCAACCTTTTTATATAAAATCTTTAGAATGGAATATTTCTAAAGTACCATATAAATAATAAATTTTATTTTGAAAACAAGATTCTATAAAATATAATTTTTTTCCAATGTGGACAGATATCTATCTTTATTGAGCATATAATCAAACACACATTATTTATTCTATCAGCACACATGCTATAAAACTAATATTTTTTACCCTTTATTATTTCATTAGATTACAATGAAGTTTTGTAGAGAAAACCTTATTCAAGCGATATGCTTTATAAACCTACATATGTCAAATGTTTCACATAAATTATGCATTACAGTAAATAAAAATTAAATTAAGAATGCAGTTTATTTTAAAAATGCGATGTATAAACCTAATAAATAAATTAAAAGAAGATAAAAAATTAAGCATCAACAATTATTATCTATCTATAACATTATAAATTAATTTGTATTCTAGATATCTATCATAATACTGGTTGTAGAGATTTTTTAATGCATCTTACCTTTTTCGGATATTAATACGAAATACACTGAAGTGACAAAAGTCATGGGATACCTCTTAATATCGTGTCGGCCTTCCTTTCGCCCGGCGAAGTGCAGCAACTCGACGTGGCATGGACTCAACAAGTCGTTGGAAGTCTTCTGCAGGAATATTGAGCCATGCTGTCTCGATAGACGTCCATAATTGTGAAAGCGTTGATGGTGCAGGATTTTGGGCACGAACAGACCTCTCGATGATGTCCCATAAATGCTCGATGGGATTCATGTCGGGCGATCTAGGTGGCCAGATCAATCGTTGGAATTGTCCAGAATGTTCTTCAAACCAATCGCGAACGAACAGTTGTGACCCGGTGACATGGCGCATTGTCATCCATAAAAATCCCATCGTTGTTTGGATACATGAAGTTCATGAATGGCTGCAAGTGATCTCCAAGTAGCTGAACATAAGCATTTCGAGTCAACGTTCGGTCCAGTCGCACCAGAGGACCAAGTCCATGCCATGAAAAAACAGCCCACACCATTACGGAGCCACCACCAGCTTGAACAGTGCCTTGCTGACAGTTTGGGTCCATGGCTTCGTGGTGTCTGCGCCACACTCGAACCCTACCATCAGCTCTTACCTCTGGACCAGGTCACGGTTTTCCATTCATCTAGGGACCAACCGATATGCTCACGTGCCCACGAAAGTCGCTGCAAGCGATGTCGTTCTGTCAGTAAAGGCACTCGAGTCGGTCTTCTGCTGGAATAACCCAAGAAAGCCAAATTTCTCCGCACATTTCTAACAGACAAGTCCTTTGTACGTCCCACATTGATTTCTGCGGTTATTTGACGCAGTGTTGCTTGTGTGTTAGAATTTACGACTCTTTGCAGACGTCGCCGGTCTCGGTCGTTAAGTGCAGGCGGTCGACCACTGCGCTGTCCATGGTGGGATGTTATGCCTGAAATTTCATACTCTCGGCACACTCTTGACACAGTGGATCTGGGAATGTTGAATTCCCTAACGATTTCCGAAATGGCATGACCCATGCGTCTAGCTCCAACTAACATTCCGCGTTCAAAGTATGTTAATTCCCGTCGTGCGGTCATCATCACGTCAAAACCTCTTCACATGAATAACTTGAACAGAAATGAAAGCTCTGCGAAAGCACTGCGCATTTATAGCTGTTCTACGCGATGCTACTGCCATTTGAAAATTTGCATATTGCTATCCCATGACTTTTGTCACTTCAGTGTATTGACTTATTTTAAAGATTTACGAATGCATCAAATATGTTCTTTTTTAAAATATAAAGTTTTTTCTTAGTTCTTTCTTAAGACTCTAGTCTTACTTTAGTAATGCTATTCATAATACATCCGCACTTTTTGCGTGAAAGAAAATGCTATTTTTTTATAAACAGAAAGTGACTAATAAATCTCATTTATCACACATATGTAAAATATTAAAAACTGTTATAAATATGTTGTATGAAACAGAATGTTAGGGAATACTTTATAAATGCTGACATTTTACAGATATGTGAAAGGAAGCTATTTCTATACTTTTTATTTAACAATTTTTTTTCTCATACGTAATAGCTACTTTCCTAAAAATTCTTTTTAAAAAACATATATTTTGTATATACGTTTTACATTCCATTCTAACAATAAATTTTTATAAATGATAACTTACATTACATTTAGTTAATGATTTTTTAAAATAGTTTATATATTAAATATTGTTATTGTTAATATTAAATATTACAGTCATTGTTAATTATTCATTTAATTCAGCCGACATTTGGATGATGGTTGTAGCAATATATTATAACTCAGGTTCATGTTTTCTGTTTTTGTCTGTTGCCGTCAGTTTTCAGGCAACGGCTTCATTTTCATAATTTTGAGATAATTTTAATTTTTCTTTAAAGCATTATATATATATATATATATATATGCAAATACAGAAATCTGGGTTATTATAGAATGAAATGAAAATTAAAAAATATAATGTTGATCACAAGTTCACGATTGAATCACAAGTACAGTTCACTCCAAAGGTGGAGATTTTCAGAATTCTCGAATCTACGTGGAATCTCAGAATACGGAAAACCTCTGCGGAAGACCTTAATTATCACACGGCCTGGTACACGAAACCAGAAGGGGTCACTTTAAAAACAGACCGAATCTCCAGCCTGTTCAGTCCCTTCAGAAAAAAGAGAAAAATAATACTCTTTGGCGACTTGTCACAGAACTTTCCCCTTTCTTCTCCTAAAACCTCCCTTTAAGAAAATTCCTCCTTTAAGGGGGAAGGGGATCAGCTTCCCTCATTTCTCGTTGAAGTAGGCATTTTTCAGCTCATGGTCTTTCATCAAACACAATGGAACAACTCATAGTGTTGTCCGTATTCCATCTGTAATTGTTTCGACCTGTGTAGGTCGCAAAGGCAATCGTTAATTTAATGAGTCTCATTATACATGAACTGACATGAGCATTATACATGAGTTATCAGATTTGAGTGACAGGTTGTTCTCATTAATGCAAAATACTAATTGCATGAATATCCCACATTAATGCTTGTCTGCTGTCAAATTTGAGTGACGGATTGTTATTATGTACTTGTCAAAGAATATACATTCCTCTCTCCTGGGAATGAAATTACAGAAATTTTTCCGTTGGAAGAAATCTACAATAGTATGGATACCTGATAGGAATTTGGCATATTTTTTTCCTCACATAACTGTCAAATTTGGCGAAGTTACTCTTTCAAAAAACTTCTCATAATTCTTGGAGTGCATATGGTATACATAAGTTGAACACGAAGTCAAAATGGACAAAATGTTTGGAAGTATACTTTATGCCTGGTTAGAATGTTTTAAAACAATTTTAATACAAGTACAGTAAGGAGGGAACATTTCATTTCTATCAACCAGCTATTATCTGTGTGATTTATGGAATAAATATGATATCTTTTTATGAGAATCAGTTCTGTTGAAATTGCGCAGGAAAATACTTAGAATGAAATATGTAGGAAATAATACGACACTCGATGCATAAAAAGTCCCTGATTTGTAATCTTTATGGATCTATTAGCTTCAGAATCTTTCCATGATGTATTTAAATGAGAAAAATAAAAGCTTTTGCATGAGTATAAAAATGGTGGAAATATTTTTAGATATAAACACTTTTCCTACTTAGAAGTGCTTTTTATATGCTTTTAGAAGTACAGCTCACTTCTTCAATTTATTTGTTTAAACTTTTATAGAATCTTTCCAATATCTTGCCTAAATATGTAAAATTTTGATTTTATATGATATTCGACTTTGGTACGGAACTTACTTCTCCAGTTTACAACCTATCAATTTAATCACCAGACCTTCTTATATTATAAAACGTTTTGGAAAAAGACATGGGGGGGGGGGGACAGAGAGCCTTTATGCTCCATTTACCTCTTCAAACCCATTAGAAGTATACTATATAAGAAAAACAACTCAGCATAAAGTTTATGTATGCTTCATTATAAAAAGAACTTATACTTTCTATTTATTTTATAAAAGCATGGCCTTTTATTTTTTATCAGCGTATTACTTTGTGTTATTAGTTAGTTTATAAGTTGTTCTGATATTTTTCTTTTAAATTTTAAGTAGTATATAATGATTGGAAAATAATTTTTTGGCTAAACATATTTTAAATATAGGTTAAAATAAGTCGAAGAAATCAGTTATTCAAAACAAAAATAAAACTTTTTTTTCTGAATTTTTAAAATGTTACGAAAAATTTATCATTATTTTATGAAGACTTTTACATTATGAAGACTTTGTTTCTAATATTTACAATTATTTGTTTCCATTTCGTCCCGTTTTTTGTCAAAAATGATTGCTTGTTTGCAAGAATTTCAAATGTAACTTTTTTTTAAAATTTCTGTAGTTTCTTTAAATATATTTTTTATTTTAGTGTATTTAGTTTTCTTCCTTTTTTTCTTCAGAAATGAATAATTTCAATTTATAAGTTCAATTTTATTCAGTTCAATCATGCCCAATAACTAAGAACGATATTTAATTAAATTCACTGGGCCTGAATGGCCGAGTGTCTAGCGCTCTGGCGCTCGGTGCCGCAAGTTTCTGGTTCGAGTCCCGGCGGTGACATGGATGTTTGTAGTGGTTCGGAATCCACTTTAAGCCATAGGTTCCCGGTCTCCTATGGCTGTAAGAGCGTCACGGAGCCAAAGGCAGACTTCTACCTACGGGCGCTCCATCAGAACGGAAGCTGCATCTCTCCTTCAATGAGGGGCGATTAAATGCACTTAACAGTAGATAACTGTAATAAACACGTAATAACTGACACATAAAAACGTAATAACAGCAATAAACATGTACATAACATAACACGTTATTTAATTAGTAGCACGGAAATAATTAAATAAGTCACTTGTCTTAGCATAATTTAAATACAAAGAGTAGAATAACTAACGGGAGAAAAAATCATTTATTTGAAAAAAAAAAATGTTTTTAAACAAAATGTATAAAACTTTTTTCAAATTCTGCTATCTTTAATAAATATTTATTTAAAATAATAAGGAATTTAATTACTTAAAATTGCTGCAGAATTGTAAAAAAAAACGCAATTCATATGTTGTTCTAATATTTAAATTATTAGTTATAGATGAATAACATTTTGCGAAATAATCATTTATGAAATTTAAGGTAGTTATCTTCAATGAGAACATTGTTTTGATATTTTGTCTAAAAATTTATTTATTTAAGATAACTTTTTTTTAGTTTTATAAGAATAAATATTTTATTATTCGAAAATTGCAGCAATAGTGTCACTGGAGTAAGAGCATTTATTAAGAATCGACAAATATGACACATTATAATGAAGTTTAGTCATTGTCATTTTGAAATGCTTTGCCAAATCGATATGTTTATGGATTTATTAGTCCTCAGTATAGTACAATGTATAATTAGTGCAATATCATCAATTAAACTAATATTTCACAGCAAACAATATAAAAAAATTTTAACACAAAATTAAAATTTTTTATTTAATACAAATTGAACAATTATTTAAAAAAGAAATAGTCTAAACTGTCGTGACGCTCAAATTTGTCGGTTATTGAGAACAGTGAAAAGCCATTGAAGTGAACAAACAGAATTATAATGTAAGAAGGTTATTCAAACGTGAAAAAGTTACATTTATTACCCCGTTTATTTAGAGCCGCATTATTTAGTCTTCGCTTTTACCATTTTTTTCAGCAACATCAGCTAATTATTTAGTTTAGAACAGGACATGACAATAACATTTAAGGAACATATTTCATCCGTGTACCACTGATATAGGAGACAGATTTAATCTATGCTCAACTGATCTTTGGAACTTCAATATGCCTGTAGTGCAGAAAATTAACTACATACTTTTAAGCTTCTTCTGGCTAGAACATCTTCCTATTCCTATTTTAAAGCCCATTCAGGCATATTTAATCTATGCTCAACTGATCATTGGCACTTTAAAATAGCTGGAGCACAGAATATTAACCACATACTTTTTAGTTTCCCCAGGCTTGAACACCCTTAAAAAAATGCAAGAAAAGAATTGACTCATCAATGTGACCTCCATTATTTAGCAAATAGTTAAAAAAAAAAGTCCGTTTTTACAACTTTTTGTAAATTTGCCATATTTTATCTTAATGGTTTTCATATTCTTTTATTTCTATTTTTTATTTTATTTCTTTTTTTAATTTAATTTTACTATTTCTTTAATATTTGTGAACTTTTGTTATATATTTATTTGTTACTAACTTCACTAAGCCACGTGTGATACTTGGTGATGAACGAGGATTTCTTGTAAATTTTAATCGTGGTTAAACCATGGTATTTGAAAGTTGACCCATTAATAAATATTTATAATTTTATCTAACAATTTATTCTTCATCATGATTCACTTCTACACATTTAAAAAGTAAAACTAGAGAAACTTGAGAGAAACATATTTGCGGTAGCATTCATAATATAATATCTCTGTTTGAAATATTTTTTTCATTAGTATGTCAACATAGAGCTATTTTTGCCTGTAAAAGTATGTTGGACAAAAAAAATATTTTCTCAAGCCGAAGTGCATATCTTTTCATACATGCTATCTGGTCCAAGGATATGTCTATCCTACAAGGAAAAAAAATTATTTTATGCACGAAAACTCTTTCAAAGGATTATAAAAAAAAATGTTACGATGATCTAAAAATTTTATTTTGTTGGAACGAAAGAAATATTCACATCGATCAAATATCTAGAGTAAATTCCACGTCTCAATTCTTTTAGTATAAAGTTTGACGTGGCGAAATATCAGATTCTGTGTTTCTAAAGACCGAACGAAACAGTGTGAAAGATTATTTCAAATGATGAAATAAAATGAAAAAAAGCATAGAACACGGTAGAAGGATGAAAATTTATTCGAAGCATCGTATTTTTTGTTATATAATTTGGTTCATGCATTACATCATTATTATTTTGCAATAAAGTATTACTTTAAATTATTACCTAAACATTAAAGATTTTCATAAGATGCAATGTAAATGTGCACATAATTATATTTTTCGAAACATAGTCAATCATTAAATAAAAAATAATATTCCTACAAATTTGTTAAATCTTAAAATATCTTTAGGAAATATTAAATATTTCAAGAAATAATATAATCAATATTCAAGAAATTAATTTATAGAACTGTTATGAAGTTTCTTGATAATAGATGACGAAATATCAATGGCAAAATTATAAAGAGATCGCATTAATTTCCAAAATATTAACGAAGTTCTTTTATTTAGAAAACAATAAAGAATCAAGCTCTGAAAATTAATTATATTTCCTATTCTTATATGATGTGTAAACATCAATTTGTTACAATTTTTAAATCAATAACAAATGATAAGAGTGTCTTATAAAATATTTTTTACATCTGTTAACTAAAATATATTTTAGGAGTTTTTTTTTTAATTATGAATAGTAACATATAAATTTCATCATTACAATTTTGGATGTTGCAAAATAATAAGCATTAATAAGCATAAAGTAAATGCTGATACAAAATCAGCAAAATGTATGTTCCATTTTTACCAAAGATTTTTTTTCTTACAATGTAAACACATTTCTATATTTTTAATCAGATCAATATTTTTAAATGAACTGTTCTGAGATAAATATCTAAAAAAATAATATCACAATCAAATGTTTTCACATTATATCTCCATAATGAATTTCAATCAATTACTATGCCAAATATTTCTCTTGATGGATCTTTTCCCCGAAACCAATTAGAAATCTGATATACTTAATCTTGTAGCAAAAAATCAGTTGCCTTTAGTCATTGGCACGGAAGAATATATCCCAAGCCATTGATCACAGTTGCCGATGTGGAACTCCTTTGTCATAAAGGAAAATAACTACAGGCCATAGATCCGTGGTCAGATTATTACTGGTTTTCGATCAAGAGATTCGATTTCCTTAAGGCTGTGCAGATTTAGCTGTCCTTTCCAGTAATTTAATTGATTTAGTTCTTCTATGTGCTTCCCATGTGGTAGAAAAATAGAATAATAAAGTAGTAATAAATATAAGCAAAAAATAGAAATAAATCTAAGATCAAATATTTATTGTGAAGTTTCAAAAATTCCATTTAATTAATAGGCAATTATAATTTGCAATATTTTGTTTTTATTTAGAGTGAACTATGAAAAGACGATCGAAAGAAAGCGAGACTATAGATATAAAACAGGCAACCTTTTCAATCTCTTGTAGAATGATTTATAAATAAAAAGTGAAACTTCTACTCAACTTTCTTGATAAAAATAAATAATGGAGCAGAATATTTGCCCAATAGATCTATCAGATCTCTCTAGTTATCTAATTTTCTTGTGGCACTATCTTTCTTTGTTTAATTTCTGCATAGTCGATTAATATTTACACAATCTTGTTCTCTATTATCTCTCATTATCTGGCATTAATAAAAATAGGAAATGCATTTCAGTTTTCTTCCATTTTACCAATCGGAACATACAAATAAAATTTTAATAATACTATAGGATTATAAGTAACTGATTTACAAACTTCTAAGAGGGACTTGAAATCGCATAGCAATACATATTCAGAAAGGCTTTCCAGACGCTCTAGTGTATACCCAGGAAATATCAGGAATGAACAGATACCAAGTAAGTAATTATGCAGTTTATTAATTAATGTACATCTACAAAAATTAAATGGTCAATGATAACAAAGTTGAACAACGCATGTATGCCATTTTCCCATACTGTCCAGAATTGAATGCTAAGTGTCCTGAAAGCAGAATGTGCTAAGTGGCCTACATTCAAATTTTATCATCTCAACTTCCAACAAACACCATTCAAGGGATATTTTGAGATCCGCACTCTACTTCCTATTTAATCAAGCCGAAAAATCAAGCTGAAAAGGTTTTTCACCCTATAAGTTCATCATTCCCATCCTCAGTTTAGATACTGAATTTTGGGTTCTGTTTTCCTTGTCGAGTTCCAACTCTAGCTTGCTAGCCCTCAGGCACAGCATGCCAACCACCAGGTCACTCTAATAAATATTTTTTCACTCTATTAAATATTATTTCAAATATTTTTTCAATGAGAATGAAATGCACTAACATATTATTTTTTAAAGTTGCTATTCTATAAGATAAATGCAAATTATTTGCAATTATGTGTCTTTTAAAAATAATTTTAAATTTGCAATAGAAGAAATGATCCTGCGTGGCCCAGCTAATATACATCTGTTTCAAATTTTATTACGAAAAAAGTATCCGCGCAAAGTATGTCCAAGAATTTCCAGTAATTTTTTCCACCTTTAATCTGCTAACACTTATTTTTAAGAATATAATCAATAATTTGAAAAATAAATTGAAAACTAATATTGTAATTTCCTTACCTTATTATTCTTTTCTACAATAATTGAGATAATAGCGTCAGTCAGTTGTGGGCATGGAAATTTAATAGCAATAGTAATTTTTTTTTTAATTGAAAAATGTTTTCTTAATTTTTGGAACAAAATAATACGGAGAAAAAAATGAACTATGTGTTAAGCATTTTAAGTTATGTTGAAACATTCACACATTTATTCATAAATTCTTGTATGCGTCGATTTTATAGAGATTCTATATGTTTCTTGAGCATCTCATGCAAAATCTATATTTAAGTTAAAAAAGAGAAAACATCTAAACTACTAATTTAAATGGAATTAAATATAGCATTCCTAATTAGCATGGAGAAAATTATACATTTCAATTGGTACAACTCATATAAAACAATGCGTTCTGATATTCCTTGAGGCAATTCCGTCTATAAATATCTCTCTCAGTCACAACAACTTGACATTTAAATCTGAGAACTTATTCCAAATTATTTAAATTGCTTAAGTACTCAAAATATGAAACTACTTTTTGATAAATACTTTGTTCCATGCACAAGTAACCGAAAGCATTTTTCTGCTTATCTATTTTTAAGCCAAAAGGATTCTCGCACTAATTAGAGAATTACGTCATAGCAATCTTTACAAAACCAATTAGATAATGGATGTCGGAGTTTGTCCACTAGTCACAGAAAGATCTTTCTTTTGGTATGCTTTTAAGATAAGACGTGCCTAATTATGATTTCCGGGGATTTGCCTTGATCCCCCATATCTTGATTCTTAAGTGCTAACTAATGTCGTGCGAAGAGGAGTTATGCGTGCCAAGGTCTTAATCGGGGAAGTTCGATAATTGGCAAGAGTTCTCCATTCTGGCAATAATTATGGGAGATGAAGTTTCTGTTTTATTTGTATGTCATTGAGAATTCGTATTGGTTTCCTACGTCTTTATAATATGATTTAATATGGGTAATTGTATTTATGAATGTTTTATCACCAGTGTTAAATTTTGATAAAAAATACAATTTTTTTTTTAAAATTAACTTTTAATTTTTTGTACATAGTTTTTAAAAATACATATTACTTAAGGGTTCCAAAATATTAATGGGGAGGTTTAGTAAATGGCGAGATAATCATATTCCATTCTTTGCACTGAAAAAAATTAATTTATACAGATTATGAGATATTTTGATGATGGATTTGATAAAATATATTTTGATATGCTTTGATTTAAAGATAGATATTTTGATAGTTATTGGAAATTTGAACTCTTGTCCATATTTAATTGCATCTGAATGTTTTTTTTTCAATGCATCGGTGCAATTTGTGTCCTATTGATGTATATCATGAACAGTTCGGATAATAAAAGGAGGACATTATCTTCGGGGAATAAATTCAATGTTTATTGTCCCGCACTATGTCCTGTATGAGAAAACACAAAAAATTCTACCTCACAATATAATTGTCCATGTAAGTCCCTACTTCAAATTGCTATCGAGATTCTTGTTTTTTGAAAACAGTGATTGATATGCGCATTACCATATTATTCGAATCTGAAACCTGCTGCACACGTTACCAATAGGACACAAATCGGACAGCAGGATGTTAATAATTATTTTTATCAATGTTAATTGTAAAGTTTTTCAAATATGATATTGAACATTACATCTCGTTTAGAACAAATCCACTGTTTGCACAGAATATATATATCCTGTAATGGATCCCTGCTCATGTGGATTTGCACATTAGATGGCGAAGAATCTGGTTCAGTTTGCCATTCCTACTTCCCTTGCGGATGCAAATGCCTTGGCAAATTGTGAACTTATAATTACTTCTAAAATTAAAACTAAATACTAAATAACAGAACTAAAATGTCGTAAAAAAACAATTATTGCCCTCACAAACGAAGCACGACAAAAATATGAACCTTTCTGTTGATGGCGTTAAAAAATACCAAAAATGGGGCAACTGCCCTGATGTCGAGCTTACGCTTCATCATGTCTTTTATGGCTCAGCTGTTGCAGCCGCCATGCATTGTCTGGACCGTCCTTCGGAAGAGAATTTATACTCCGAGCTGGAAATCAACATAGGCAATACTATTTGGGAATACCATATTATTGGATTATCTTGTACTCTTCAGGGGATACGAAAACAACAACAACATAAAATTTTTATTTTAAAATGTAAAGAATTTTCAATTCGTTGAAAATCAAAGTTTCCAAAATAAAAATAATTTTATTGTCTATTAGTTAATTGATGAGGACTTATCTAATATTTTTTGAATGATTATGTTATTGCGATAAGCTTAATAGTAACAATAACTGAATTAATCAACGAATCGTTGAGATGTAACTTTTACGATAATAAATTAAATTTTATTTTATAAATATATTTTTTAATATGAAAAAATTATCATTTGAAATATTTTAACATACAATTGGGGAGCATATCTCGTGCTATTCTAATATTAATCATTGAAGTGGAATTATAAATAGTCTGTTAGTAATGATTAGAAGTATATGTCTTTTGATAATTTGTTCCATTCGACTTAGTATAGCATACGTTCGATTCATTTTCCAGTTGTAACGATCTCATGTTATCTTGCTGAAAAGCAAAAGTCCGAAATCACTTTTCACAGAAATGAAGGAACTTGAAGAGGATTATAACAGCATGTGCGAGTGTCTCTCGCTGACCGTCAGACTTTATGGCGAAAATTTAGAGGAATTAAAGGCTTTGAATTATTGGCTGAGTAGAGGAATTAAAAGCTTTGAATTATTGGCTGAGTAGAGGAATTAAAAGCTTTGAATTATTGGCTTAGAGGAATTAAAAGCTTTGAATTATTGGCTGAGTAGAGGAATTAAAAGCTTTGAATTATTGGCTGAGTAGAGGAATTAAAAGCTTTGAATTATTGGCTGAGTATAGGAATTAAAAGCTTTGAATTATTGGCTGAGTAGAGGAATTAAAAGCTTTGAATTATTGGCTGAGTAGAGGAATTAAAAGCTTTGAATTATTGGCTGAGTAGAGGAATTAAAAGCTTTGAATTATTGGCTGAGTAGAGGAATTAAAAGCTTAGAAAGATGTACAGATTTTAAGTTTCGGTTATGAAAATTGTGTACTGGAATAATTTTAATTTAATATACCTATACATTTAATATGATTTATTTTTTATTAAATTAAATCCGCAAATTCAATAATTAAAGAAAAAAAATGTTTTTTCTTGAACATGTTTGACACACTTTTTTCTTTGTACATGTCTGTACATGGTACAAAACAGGAAAACCAAAAGTGCATATAATATGCTGGGAAAAGCGATGGAAAATGTTTTGAAATGCTTTGTAATAATTAAAAGCATTAAGTTATAATTAAAAGCAAAATTATATTAAGAAATTATTAAGCTTATAATTAAGAAATAATGAAAAGCATTAACTTATAATTATTTTAAAGTCAAACTCTAGAGAGTGGGGAGGCTATTTTTCAATGTTAATGAAAGGCCAATTAAGCAAATTACAATTGGAAAGCCAAAGTTCAAATTATATTAAATTATAGAATTTTTTGAAAATTAATACAGATAATACTTGAAAAATTCGTCCCGTTCTTAAATTCTTACTGAGTTTCTGGAATAAAATGCAGTTTTATGAGCTAATTAATGTGAAACTTTTACGAAAATTCACCAAGAATAATTAAGGTTATTTAGAAAAACAGTTTGAAGGAATTTTTAAATGTCAGTGTTTAAGTAGTTTCCCTCTAAGGCTTGTATTGAACACAATGTCAAGCTTTCTGAATTTTTATAAAGAAGAAAGTCATTTCGATATTGAAGAGAAACAGAGAAAATGTACTAACTTACACAGTATCAGAAAACTCATCTCAGCAATAATTTGAAAGCTTTAAATTAATTAATTAAAGAAGCTGTAAACTGAACGCAGTTTTTTTTATTATACGTATCAGATACTAATATATTTTTCAGAAAATAAAACATAATTACAAATAGAATACTCTTATTTCTAATTAGGGTATTTTTTAAAAAAATGTATCATTAGATGGGGGAAAAATCAGTTAGATTTGTAAAATTTCCTTCCATTAAGAATGGAATAAAAAATTGAGTACTTCTGTGATGTGACACTTTTTTTTAAATTGAATCTGCTTCAGAAATATATTTTATTTATAAAAGCTGCAAGAGCGATAAATTACCTACTATTTCTATAAGTGCAAACATCAAGGGTTTTTTACAAATAAATGCGGATACGCTTTTCTTTGTAATTATAGTTTTGTTTCAATCATCGTTATAAAATAATTTATTATTTTGTTTTTTGCTTCAATTTCCAGCATTATCTTTCTTCAGTGTTGGCAACCACCCATTGATTTATTAATGTCGAAATTTTTATGATCTGTATTGGATAGAAATTTTCGCCACTGTGTGAATGCAAACTATGGGATGCCGAGACATGAAAAACCTTATTTTTTGTCCTTTGTAAGTAAAAACCCCCTATATTACATGTAGTTAAACTCTACATTTAAATATTTCCGAATACCGGGTTACTTGATAAAGGCTATATAAATTCATATTCTTGTTTACATAATACATAATAAATTCATATTCTTGTTTACATTTCACATTATAAATAAATAACTATACAAATACATAAAATAGAAAATTATTTTTACATAATCCCCGATAGTTACTTTGATGATATTTATCTAGTACCAATATTTTTTGACTACATAAAGAGAGCATCTAAATTTATTTATTATAATTTTTGAAAATTAGACAATTGATAATGTTAATTATGATTTTTTTTTATTTTGGTTTATTAAGAAAACGAAATACTCTCTTTTTGTATTGCAACTAAATAAATAACATCAATGGAAGATTTCATTTAATAAGGAAGATTGAATTTAATTATTTATAATATCAAGTTTTTAATATGTATTTATAAGCACTTTAAAATTTTTTGTAAAATAAGTAATTGCAAAAATTAATTAGTGATTAGTGATGAAATTATTATTACTAAAATTATACATTATTGAAATAATACGTTATTAAAAATATACACATTGAATTACAATTTTTTTAGACATATCTACAGACATAAAGATCAATGCTAATGAAATTAGATTGTGAGATTTGTTCGAGCATGTTTCGTATTTAGTTTCATGTGACTAAAAGAAAGGCTATTACGTGATATTTTGTATTTAAATATCCATAATAATTAACCATTTCATCTTTTTTTTTCAGAAAAATTCATACAATAATTTTTATTGAAATCTGGAATTATTAATTATTATTAAGTACTTATTATGGAGTCTTTAGATTATTGCAATTGTTTTTTATAGACATTTTCCGTGTCAAATTTCTATTTTTCATATCATTTTGCACATAAAAAAGCTTACCTCACTGCCATAGATGTTTTTCAATTTTACACAGAGTCCATATTCAAAATTTTGTTTAAATATACATAATCGCTATAAAAAAAAGCAATGCAAATGTCCCAAAATAGTATGACAGCAAAAATCAATTTGCAATTTGCAAACTTTAAAATAATCTTTATATACGTCATTGTTCAGCATTTAGTATGATCTTTTCTGATCTTTTATTTTCTGATATACTGTAATACAATAAAGTTTTGAGGACAGAAAATTTTTGAACTTATTAATGGAA
This sequence comes from Caerostris darwini, assembly GCA_021605075.1. Classification (NCBI taxonomy): domain Eukaryota; kingdom Metazoa; phylum Arthropoda; class Arachnida; order Araneae; family Araneidae; genus Caerostris; species Caerostris darwini. The sequence continues at coordinate 463 of BPLQ01012615.1, read as the reverse complement.
GAATTAATCTAGATTTACAAAAAACGCAACAGCAAACATTAAAAAAGTTCTTACATTTAGTCTAGAGTTATGATAAATATTTTATACACTTCGCAGAGGTATCATAATAGATTAACTATTATAATAATTAAAAAATATTCATTTTTTTCAAACATATGATGATTTTAATTTATTCCAGTCAAGTGTGATTGGGCTTACTTTTAAGATTTTATAACAGTGTTTGTAAAATAAGCTCATATATTTTAATGAAAGTTAAATATGTTTTCATTCCAACCTTACGCTATTTGTGTGTCAAATTTGGCAAAAAGTAGAAATGATTAGGATAATAAGCTGTGCTGTTTTGACATAGAGATTATGACGAAAGTTCTTTGCTATTTTTTTAAGTGCGAAGATAAAAATAAAAATAAAAAAATGCTTTCTTTTTGCATTTCGATTTAAAAAAATGATTCTTCACAAGAAGAGT
>BPLQ01012614.1:0-27395 GCA_021605075.1 Caerostris darwini | reverse complement strand
ATAATAGGTACAGCATATAATTGATTAAGAAATATTGATTACTTTAAAATCGCCTGTATTCAAGTTTATTATAATTCAAAATTAAAATGTTGGTAAGAAGTTATTTAAACTTATTAAAATAATGTTCTCCATTTCAGAGAGATGTACTTGTAGGCCGAACAGCTGAAAGAGCAAGGCCCAGAGAAAGTCAGGTAATCCTTCTGTTATGTGCTTTCAAAATTGCAATGCCTTCAAAGGCCAAAGTAAATTCACCAAAGGGATGGTCTAATTATAAACATTTTAAAAGCTTCATGGCCCTTTATGGCAATGTAGACGTAATAATTTGTGACAAAAAAAATTACCTTTTGATCCATTTGTCCAGAAAACTGTTTCCTAGAGTATTTGGTGGTTGAGGAAATCAAATTTAATAATTTCAAAGATGTCGCCTCAATTGTTCGTACTTATAAAATGAGTAATGGTTAACAGCAAATGAAGTATTTAAAAAGATATTATGACATTTAAAAATATTTTAAAAAGGAGAAATTTATGCTAATTGACTTACATATAAATCTGTTTAGATTTGCACGCAATCAATGTAACAAAAAAATATCTTGGGGCCTGAATGGTCGAGTGGCCAGCGCTCTGGCTCGGTACCACAGGTTGCGGGTTCGAGTCCCGGCTGTGCCATGGATGTTTGTAGTGGTTCGGAATCTACTTTAAGCCGTAGCTCACGGTCTCATATTACTGTAAGAGCGTCACGGAGTGAAAGTCAGACTTTTACCTACGGGTCCTCCATCACAACAGAAGCTGCCCCTTTCTCTCCATCCATGAGTAGATCACTCAGAGAATGCCTGTTCGGCACTACAGAACACTGAAGATTAGTCAACAAAAAGAGCATTTTTATAATTAAATCTTAAAAGTTGGAGATATAGGGAAGGCAGATATATTTGAAATTTCTTAAAATAAGATAGAAAATTTAAATTAGAATTTTAATAAATTAAAAAAAATATCAATCATACCAAGCAAAGCATACGACGACATGGGAAAAGGTACATGGGACTCTAGAATGGTAAAATCAGCTTTACTTTGATCACGCAGGCCCTTACAGGCTTTACGGTCATTTTGTGCACACCTTAGACTAATTAGACCGGGACCTACAGTTTAACGTGGATTCCGAACCACAAACAAGCATCCATACCATAGCTAGGATTCGAATCTGTGGTACAGAAGTCCAGAGCGGTAGCCAATTGGCAACAGGCTGAGGACATATGAGGTACTAACAAGTTTTTCAACTGTTTTTGCTGTTAGTGATATACAAAAGGGAAACGCGAGGCACAGATTTTGTAACAGAAATAAAACTGATATTTATTATCTATCGGCAAAAAATCTGCTGAAAAATGAACGCTTTTTTGATGGTATTCAAAATAAATATTTAAATAAACTCCCTTTTCTATTTCTCCATCTCCCATTATCGGTTCCCAAGTCAAACGGGCGAGAAAAAGAAACGCAACCCAAAGTCCAATGTAAGGGCCAACCCGTCCTTGAAAAGAGACTTTTTTGCTCTTGAACCCTTCCCTGTTAGCTCCTCTTTTATCCTTACTCCAAAGATGATCAAAATATGAATGTGTTCACTTCAGTTTTGTGTAGTTTAAAAGAATTCGATAACTGAATCTTACCTAAAATTATTTTTATATTTCTAAAATTGTAAAAATTCTCAAACGTCTCTGCTGTTCGTGGTATTAATAAGGCATAAAAGAAGACAACAGTTTATAACAGAAAATAATTCATATTTATTATCTATCAGTGTAATACTTGTGAAAAAGTAAACAAGTCCAGTCACATTAATGTGACCACTTGTCACCAAAAGCCAGAAAATACACTCTTGCATATTCTGGCCTTAAGTGGAGTGTGGAATGTGGTATTAAGTGGAATTCTTTATATACACTCCACTGCAATGTGCTGCCACCTGCCTTTCGTGATAGGTTATTTCACGTTGACGTCGAAAGTAGGTGGTGGACACATTAATGTGACTGGACTGTGTATTATTAAATTTTTTTATGAAGTATCAATTGCTTCTAAGTGCTGAAATTTGTAACTAATATCAGTTAATTGTTCATATTCTTTCCAGGCACCATTAGATTATGTTGATCCCCAAGCCATGGGAGCTAATTTAAAAAATACTAATAAGGAACTTGGTGACAATCCTGCAGAGGTGAGTATTATGCTACAATATTACTGATTCATTGCAAAAATTATTTTTCTAAAATTCGAGAAGTTCTCAATTCTGTCTGCGGTATGTGACATTCATAAGTGAAAATCAAAGCCTAGATTTTATAACAGAAATAATAAATAATTTTTCTATAGTACAAAAAAGCATATGTGTATTCGAAATAAATAATCGCGGATAATATGTTTCATTATTTATACTGTTAAAAGATTTTTGTGATAAAAAAAAGTTGTCTTCTCAAGTGGTTGAATTTAATTTATGATTTTAATTCAGTATGGCCTAATTTTTAATTTAAAATTTGTTTCTTAAATTATTGATTGCTTCTAACTGCAGAAATTTGTAGTTAATTGTTCATATTTTTTTCAGGAACAAAAAAATTGCAGTGATCCGGTCATGAATATTAAGTTACAGAATATTTGTGACGGAATTGATGAAGTAATTGGCAATGTGAGTAATATACTAGAATTTTACTGAGTTAATGTCCAATATAATAAATAGCCCGAATAGTGATCCAGTTGTAATGTGAGCAGTTTGCGAGCAGGGGACTGATGGCCCGGTAGCGAGCGCTCTGGCTCTGGGTACCTCAAGTATCCGGTTCGAATCCCGGCGGTGCCGTAGATGTTTGTAGCGGTTCTGAACCCAATTTAAGCTGTAGGTCCTAGTCTCCTATGACCGTAGAGCGTCACAGAGCCCAATCAGACTTCTCACCCACATCATTCCCAAGCTGTAAAAGGGGCAACTCAGCTCTAAGGCATAGTGATGTGATGTGATGTGGTGTGTGGTGTAGTAATTAGCGAGGAAGAGGGCGGATTCCTTTCCTCAAGGGGTAATTTTGTATTTTGCTGGTTTTCTCTGGTTTTTCTTCGATACAACACTTAAATATCGGAAATTTTCAAGTACAAATCCTCAGAATTTCCTCATAGCTCGTTTGTGGGATATTTAGGGATAGATCAGTGGAACAACCATTCTTCAAGAAACAAACGGGAATACTTCATTTTTGTGTAAAATTAAAATCTTATTTTATAAAATGAACTAAACAAAACATCTAAGTTACAATGGTATTTAATGGCCAGTCAATAAATAAGGTGCTTTACAGTTTGAATTTTTCAGTCAACCTAAATATCTTGGTAAATATTATACAGAAATTATATTCAAAATATTTGACCAAATCACCGACAAAGCATTAGAATTTAGTAGAAGAGTTAAAATATGGATATATGCATTTACACATCAGTCAAGATAAGGGCCTGATATCCGAATGGCCAACGCTGTGGTGCTCGGCACTACAGGGTTCGAGTCCCGGCGGTGCCATGGACATTTTTAGTGGTTAAGAATCCACTTTAAACCGTAAGTCCCGGTCTAACTTAATCGTAGAGCGTTACGGGGATATTGTTACTCCGCGTCTGTAGCTTACCTTCAAACTACACGCACCTCCTGGGTAGTGCTAAGTGAGTAACGTCGGTGCAGCGCTTGCCTTAAGGCATCAAAAACAACTGTCTAAGTGTTTGCCAGCTGCATTAGAAAAAATAACATCAGTGAAGATGTCCTTGTAATGAAAGATGATTTCAATTAATGTATGTATTTTAATTAACTTTAGTAACCAGCCTATCCCAACCAATTCATGCTAAAAATAGTCAGTCAAGAGCAGGGAATCAGGAATCGTACATTTTTGCAACAACATTTTCACAACCCCACCTCTCCTATTTTTATTTTTCTAAAATTCCAGGAATTCTCAAACTTCTCTGCTGTTCGTGGTATACATAAGTTAAACATGAGAACCACAGATTATAACAGAAAAAAAAATTATATGTATTGCCTTAAACTTGAGAAAGTGTAAACCATTTTTCCATGGTATAGAAAAGAAATATTTATACTATTCGTAGTGAATCATGGTGTAAAATCTAATTCATTGCATGATTTATATTGTTTAAAGGATATTTGTGGAGGAAACATATTAGTCTTCTCAATTTGTTGAATTCAATTTATGATTTGAATTCATTTTACCTTAAGTATTGTTAAAAATTTGTTTCATAAAGTATTGATTACTTATAAGTGCAACAATTTGTAGCTAACTTCAATTAATTATTCATATTTTTTCCAGGCACAAAAAAAGGATGCTGAGCCTACCGTCATGGCTACTAATTTACAGAAAATTCGAGATGAAGTAAAAGAATTTTTTGCCCACGTGAGTACTATACTGTAATATTACTGATTCATTTCCCAATACAAAGAAATAGAACGGATCGTGGCCCAATTGCAAGTGTGCAGTTAGGCGCAGGAGGGCGGATTCGATTCCGTAAGTGGCAATGTTGTAATTGCTGCTGGCGTTTTCTGGCTTTTCTTTAATGCAACAATTTAATCTCGGGAGTTTTCCCCTAAAAATTCTCCTAATTTCCTCATAGTTCGTGTATGGGCTGTTCATGACATACATCAGTGGAACCTCCATTCGTCAGCAAACAACAGGGAATACTAGTTTCTATTGTTAAAATTTTAAATATTTTGATTAGAATTATTGTTTGCGATCAATTACAAATAATTTGGGTGCTATGTCCAATAGTGTTTTAATATAATTTATTCGTAAAAACAAAATTAATATAATCATCGATGTGAATAGCATATCATATCATACGCAAATTTCTAACATTCTATTGGAAGACTCACTTCTAGTGGAAGATTCTATTAGACCCTTTTTCTGGTATTCATCGCCTTCCTAACCCTCAGTAGTAAAATTATTATTGAAATATTATTAAAATATCGATTGCTTCTAAGTGCAGAAATGTGTAGCTCAATTCAATTAATTTTAATCTTTCCAGACCGACGGTGGAAAGGATGAACCCTGCTCTGAGGATGATATTCCAGAACAGGATGACCAAGAGGGCAATGAAAATTGAATTGGTGACATTCCTGGCGATGTGAGTATTTTCTTTATAAAATGCGTGAAATTTAATAGAGAATAAATGAGTAGTCAATCTCTCTTTTGCTCCTGTCTGAATTGAAAGGACATGTTGAATTTACTACATCAGATTCCTTCAGTTGTTTCCCAATTGCTCTAACTTTTAAAAGTAAACTCTAAACAATAATTTTATTCTTATTATTAAAAATACGAAAATAAAATTTGCATGGTTATAAGAATAGTTGAAATAATTGACAAAATAGTAGAAATAACTAATAAGATTGTAGTAGTAAATGATACATGTTAAATAATTATTAGAGTAATTATTATTTTTCTCCGTCGGTTTACCTCGTATTCCACACTAATTGTAAGTTAGTGTCAAAAATGAATAACATTAATAAAATCTAATAATATTACACTGATTATTTTTAATAGTAGACATTAGTTTTAAAACGAGATAAAGCCGTGAATGGAAATTGATTATGTTCAGAAAAACTAATTTATCTAATTGAATTTGTGGAAGAGATATCAATGATACAAATTCGTTATGTTTTTTTGCATGCGAATGTTTCGAAATACTGTGGCATTTCTCGTTGGTATTGAAATTATGGGGCCTCAATGGCTGAGTGACTAGCGCTCGGTGGCACAAGTTTCGGGTTCGAGACCCTACGGTGCCATGGATGTTCGTAGTGGTTCGAAATCCACCTCCGGCGGTCTAGTATGGCTGTTGGGCGTAGTGCTGACAACCATACCCCGTAAAAATAAAGAAAACATCTCCTGTCTAGAAATCTGCGAGCAGGCAGACGGCCCAGGCCCACCAAAGGGTGCCACTGATGATGATTAAAATTTTATTCTCCAACAGGAGAAAAAAGTCTAGTAGGTAGATTTTTTCATAGCAAAACTTTTAATAAATGAACAGTAGTTTGAGTTTCTTCTTTTCTGTAAGTTTAAATATTTTATCTAGCCTATGTAAATATTTTATTGGATTTTTTAGAAAACATATTCTTGAAACTAACTTGTAAATTGCGTAGGTATTTCTTCGCAATTAATTTAAGTTTTCATGTTTGAAAATTTTAGGCTAAATATTTAATGCCTTTTAAATATAAAACAAGCATTCAAAGTGATTGTAAAATTGTATTATTACAAAATGAAATGCTTTAAAAGAATTTGATGGATGGATGAATATTTAATTATTGCAGATTTCTAATATTGTTATTTTTAAATTTAGCTCCATCTTGACCCTGCTCCTAAGTGCTCCTAAGCTCCTACTCATCATCGATGCTCCATCATATACCATTTTCATCGGTCGACTCGGATAAGCGTGTTGTCATTTGAAGATCTCCAGCTGTACCCTACAAATATGAATAAAACATTTTATACCCCTAAATGTGATTTTTTTTCCTTTATATTATCTTGTACAGTTTACTTTCATTATTTGTTGCTGAAGATAAAAAATAAAGGCACAATGCTCTTGAACAATGTTTATTACTCGACCTAGAAAAGATACAAGTAGCAAAACATTTGAAGTGTGTGGAAAAGATTAGTCACTATGGGTTTCTTTTGTCCACATTGAGAAAACGTTAAGCACTAAAATTAAGCATTAAAAATAAATGATGATCTAAAAAATCAGTTATTATTAAATGAATGGGAAAATAAATTATTTCAAAAGTAACTAAAGGGAAATTGGAGTTCCAAAATATTTTCATAGTTCTCAATTGGGAAATATTTTCTGATGTAAATATATGGGTATATATAAATCTTGATATGTCAACTTTAAATATTAGTCACATTTAGCATATAGGCCATAAACAATGATGGTTTGGAATAATAATCTTATAAATAATTTTTAAAAAATCTATAAAATAATTTTTTCTTTTTCTAAAATTTCTAGTTAATAATGGCGGAAATTTAAATGTTAAGGAGGCAATACAATTTCATCCATCAATAATAAAACCAATAATCAAGATATATTCTGCTTTAGTAGCAAATAAAGTAAGGGTTGAAAATTTTTCGCAGCACTTTGACTTATATAAAAAGCTATCTTACATCAACAATGAAAGACGATTTCCCAAGAGCTAAAGTTTTATAAGGTTTAATGTATTTAAAATATAACACACTTGCGTTTATAATGCATTTTTTTCTTTCTCTCGTCTTCAGCTATTCTACAATACTTTGGTACCTGCAAATTTGGTAATGTTATTTTTGTAAGAAATTTAGTGTACCAGAATGCCTTTCAAGTGATTACAGATACTCGTAGATAAAGTCGTAAAAATACTTTTTTATAGATATATGAGTTCAATAAAAGTAATTGAATTTATTTCACAAATTCTTCTAAATCCTGTAATATATTTAGTATATATAATAATACTTAAAATTGCGGAAAGAATCAAGATGGTCGGTATAAAAATTCCGATTCAGGAATCGTGAGTCATGAGTCAGAAATTTTTTAACGTCTGCCCATCCCTGGTTTGATACGTTAAAATTATGCCAAACAACATGATGGACATATCAAATGTTCAAACGTTAACAAATTTCTCAAACGTCTCTTCTGTTCTGGGTATAAATAAGTAAAAAACCAAGCCCACAGTTTATAACAGTAAACAAATTATATTTATTTTCTATGTTCTAAAAACTTCAGGAACAATAAACGACTTTTCCAGGATATTCAAAAGAAATATTTATTCCAGTCGTACTGAATCATTATAGAAAGTATAGTTCATTATATTGTTTCATATCTAATTTATTACTTAATAAGGATTTTTTTAAATCATGTTATAAGAATAAACTCAGTTATTATCAAATTAATCATAAATATTTATAATGTGATGAAAGGGAAATTAAAGTTCACAATTATTTTCATGATTCTTAATTTCAAAATTCATTCACATCTAATCTAAGCATACATTACAAAATTTACATACGAGCAATAAATGATTATTTGAATTTCATTTTTCCTCTTTAAAAATATTTTTTTTATTTAAATTATGTATTAACTATAAACGTGTGTCAGTTTATTGTCAAAAAAATGAAATTTCAAAAATGTACAAAACCGATTTAAATTACATAGTGGTGCCATCTAGTGATAGAAAGAAAAACCATTTTGTTTAAAAAAGTTCTTCACTTCATTAAATTTATGAAACATAAAGAATTTTTTTATTTTTAAAACGATACTTGGTTCGACTTGTGATACATTTCTAACATCCGTATCTAACTTGACTAATGATAAAGTTCATCCCTTCGGACAGCGCCTGTTGCAGATACTGAATTCAGAAAAATGAGACTATGGAATTTGTTACTCCGCGTCCGTAGCTTATCTTCAAGCTACAAGCATCTCCTGGGTATGCTAAGTGAGTAACGTCGGTGCAGCATGCATTTATATAGGTTAGAGTGATGAGAATTCCGAGGGTGTAGAAGAGGACGAGTATTCGAAGAATTTTAGTTCACTGCTTTGAAAAACGCTTATAGTAATTGGTTATTAAATAGTATGCGTATCAACAACTGAATTTTCTGAGTATTTCTGAGTTTGCTGCAATACGACAATCAAATGCGAAGTATTACTTCTAAAAATCATTTTATATGGCATTATCCCCACTTCATCCTGGGGACCAACGTTAACCCACCAAAGTGGTGTTCCTATTATACAGTATTCAGCATTTTCAGCAGAACTATGGCTTAATGTACTGATGTAAGCATTGGAAGAAAACTCATATAGAATTTTAAAATTTGGCTTTCTAAATTAATTACATTTTGATAAATCATGCCTTTTATTCTTCATTTTCAGTTTGTTTTATTAAATCACTGCAAAATTATTCTTCTTATTGATTAACTATCAATTATGAATATAACATTAAAAGCACGTATATTATTCGTGAGGAATATCTACACTCCTCCATTTTATCAAATTTTATCAGGTATGATAACTGCGATTTCTTTTATCATAAAGTTGTTATTTTGACTTTTGTAAAAATTTCTGAATTCCTGGAAGTTAAAGTTTTACAGTTCGGTGACAGTTATATAGTTAACACATTATAACCTGAAGAAATAAATCCATTTATTATGACTTGTTACAAGCGATGCATTTACCATGTGTTAGTAACATGAAATAGTTCGATAGTTAGTAGTTCGAAAATTTATTAAGACATGCTCATCAAAATTAATTTAAATGAATTCAACGTTATATATATGACCTTTTAAAATAAGATATACTTTGAAAATTACACACAATTCTGTAATAAAAAAAGGAAATTAAGATAATTATCCTAAATAAATTACTAAATTTTATTGAAAGGAAATAAATCATTGATAATGGAAATACGGAGTTATATTTTCGCTTTATATTTACAATATTGATTATTTTAACCACAATTTAGGATGTTACATTTATCTCCATATATAACCATTGACAAAATAAACGTTTAAGTTTGTAAAGTAAAGTTTAAGTAAAGTTTAAAAAACGTTTAAGTAAAGTTTAAAAATGTGACTTTCACATTTTCAAAGAAATGAAACTATAATTCCGACCCCGAACAGCAGGAATTTTGACTGATACATTTTGTAGAGGATAGATAATTTTTCGGTTACATGAATTTAAAAATTTTGAAATCAGATACTTCCAAATTTAAAATTTTTGTCGAAAATTCTCTATTTTATCAAGAAAAAAATATTCCATTTCAACACTCTGTTTGAATGTCTGTAACTTTATCCTGAAAACATTTGGGCTACAGAACAGCAGAGCTGAAGCAAATTCAGCGTTATGTAGGATGCAACAATCGGAGGCCTGATACTCTGTGTCCCGATGGCTCCGCACAAATTTTGAATAAACACTCCCAAGAGTGGTATCAAAAGTGCGTATCTTCTTTCTGTTCAGTCTAAGGGAAGGACATTTCAGCTAACGGATTTATCATACTTTTCCCCGGCATAACTATGGAAATTTTTGCTGTGGAATTGCTTGGCAAAATTCCAACCAATTATCCTAAATTCGTAAGCCCAATGCACTATCGGTCAGACTGCTGCAGTCCTTAATATACTCTTAGTTAAACTATTTCCTGAAAAGCATTGATTTTTTGGGGGGAATAAAATTCTGATTATAGAATAATAAAGAAGTATTTTCTGTCTGTAATTTTTAAGTCACTTATATTCTGTGCCAATTTGCGGGACAATATACTATTACGCATATATTATCTAAATACGTGTAAATATGCTGCATGCGATATACTTTGGATGTACTTGCATAACCACGGTAATGGAGTAGTTCTACGAAAAGTGTATCTATGTTTATTAAAATTACTTATACAATGTTAGTATAAATGAATGTCAGAATTAATTATTTATTAATTTGAAGAAATGATTTTATCTATTACATATAATAAAATCAGTGAAACATGAAAATAAAAAATTACATTCCAGGCAGTGGGTTTTTTTCCAACATGATGCAGATTCACCTCGTTGAACTTTGGATGTTTAATAGGACGTTTGTAGTTATTTAAACGAGAGGCTTCTACAACACTGCCTGGGTTGTGCATGGGACGATGATTACATTCATTCACATGCCTACCCTGATCTGATGCCATGTAAATTCTTTTTTAGTAAATTCTTACAATAATGTTATTACTTAGGATCTATCATTATCACAATAACTTAATGAACTTTAAGAATGTATCAATGGTGCATTAAAAACATTGGTTATGTAAAACTGTCACTACAATGGCATATATGTAAAATATTAAGCGTTCTGCTTAATACGAAAATTATACGTACTCGGTGGGGAACTACGAAAATTAAGCAAACAATGCTTCACAAATTACATGCAAAATAAAATTGGTTAATTTTTGTGAAAAATATAAAAAAAGGAAACGTATCTAAAATCATAACATCTGAGTTCAATGTGTCATCAATTTCATAATGAGTGTAATTACATGAATAACTTTACAGGTACAACAGCGGTGCTCCATGCTTAAAATAATGGTGTTTATTTAATCAAATGGCAACAAAGCCCATTACTGTGCAAAAGCTGTTCGAATGACAGGAAGGGTAACAGGAGGCAGGTAAAGTGCAGAATTTCGTTTATCGAGAGAATCCCAAATATGCTGAATTGATTTTATGTCCACAGAATATGCTAGCCAACGAACAGATGTCTATGATGTATACGAAAACATGTCTCCTTACGAAAACCATTCTGCTTTAATCGAGCTTTGTGCGAAGTAACGTTATAGTCTTTTATTATGAAGGGATCCCCAATTGAACAATTGGATAAAGAATGCTATATCTGTATAACTAAGTAGTAACGGTGCCTCTCAAGACTATGTACAGGTCATCCAAAGAGTATTCCTGCATCATCCGAGCAAGGATCATGTTGGATGTTTACCAGAGACTCTAGGGCCATCCAAAGGGATACTTGCCCACAGCACACACTGGACACACCAAATCTGCTTCTTTCATGGATATGACTGAGATAGTAAGGGGCTTTCCAACTCTCGCCAGAACAACGATCTTTTTCAGTCGAGACCTCTATTGATTTATATTTCAAGACATATGTGCATGTCCAACTATAATTTTCATTTTATAGGCATGGTATGAGAACTAAACACAGTAATGGGCGTCTTGCATAAAACGCTCTTTCTTACCGCCTTCTGAGTACTGTTAAATTGCATACCAGTGTGCGAGAGAAGTTCTAATGTGGGTTGATGTAATGGTTCTGCCCCTATTTTTAGTAAACTGCAATCAGCGATTATTGGAGGGCACTGTTAACCCTAGGTCAACCTCCACTGTACCCTCTAGAAACTGATTATGTCCTTAGAAATGCATTCCACAGTTTTGAATGACATAGTTGCTCACGTTCAAACATCTTGCTACATAGGACAGATTCTGGCTTGCTTCTATTTATCACTGACTCTCCAACATAACTCCTCTAAATGATTGGGAGTAATTATATCTAAAAAAAAGACTGTCTCTAAATTTCACTACTCAGCCTCTACTTAACGCAACTGCACACGATTTTAAAGCTTGTTTTAAATGCCATGAAGGGCATTGACATGTTTAAAAAGCTGCACACTTTTTAATTTCTCTTAAACCATTATTCCTGTTCTTAACATGGAAGGGCCAGGCATGCAATGAATCGATGTGTGTGATGATAAGTGTAATGACGTTAAATGGATGCAGCTTCTTAATTTTCCGCATAATATTTTAAAGCAGCATTACTTTTTTCTGTATATTAATTTTTATGAAAATTTGGTTTTTTTAAAGCAAATCCCACTTTTCCTTAATTTAATTAAATTTTGTCACATTTAATTTACATTTTTGTTAGTTTAAAATTTAAATTTCAAATTAATTGCATTGATTCTTTTTAATCAAGTGCTTTTTTCTATATTTTTCGTCCATAGTTTTGAATAGTTATAAAAATTCATTTTCCTGTGCATTCTTATGTTATTAAAATTCACTTTGTATTGCATTTCAACTTTACCAGCACGGAAAAATTCAGGTATTTCAATGTATAATTTCTACTGTTGATCGAAGAAGTAATTTTTCTTTAAGTGTGTATTCAACCAAAAATTAAAAATGCATAGAATTTATTATTTTTTTATGAAACAGAAACCCATAGAAAATAAGATTTTACATGGAAAAAAGCTTTCACTGATATCAACATCGTAGTCTTTGTATAGATTGCTGAAACATATAAAAATATCGATTTCAGAGAGACAACCTGTTGATCTAAGTCTCGTAGAGTTTTTTAATTTTCATTGTACAATCTTCATTTACACTTTATCAAAGCAAAACTCATGAGGTTTCAAAATGAAGAGAATTTTCTCTTTTTTCTCTATAATTACTGAACAAATTTTAAGAAAACCAGGTACGATTTTAAGTTGGTATAGTACAATTATTTATTGTTCGGTATAAAACTCTTCAACGCTGGAAGATCTAAAACAGTGCTTACAATATGGAACACAAAAATTAGTTTATAAGAAGTATGGTTTCCTCTAAACGTTTTACAGAATCCACTAAGTTAATTCATATAGAAAATCAGGCAATTAAGAGTATTTGGAGAAGTTGGTCCTACTTTTACAGAAAAAGCAGTTTTTCTTGCTCTGAATGATTCTCGCATGTGGAAGATGTATTTCAACTGTCCTTCTAGGGGGTCCCAGACATGCACTTTAGAAATTGGGCTAAAGATGTGCCTGGCCATTATATTTTGTGTATATTTTACTTTTCAGAAATTCGTCGGTCATGTATATCTTATAGAGACGAGCTTTGTCGTCTATAAAAATGAAGTAAGAGTCAACTGTTCCCTCAAAATGCAGAAATAGGGCTTCCTTAATATATTTAATAACAGTCAAAGGGCTTTTGACATATACATGGAGGTCTGTTGATCAATTCAACATGATGCAGAACCAGAATATCGAACATTTACTGTCCTAGTAATCTCTTCTACAAAGGTTGGAAAGCACATAGTGAACTTCTGGACAGATAGTGAGCTTCTGACGATAGTAACCCTTAGAACCGGGGTTCTCTTGGCCGTAGAAATTGGAGAGATCTGAGAATCTATTGAATTCCTGTTACGTCTCCCTGTATTGGACAAATGTCGGTCGTCATTTGCTGTCATGGCTTTTGTATATACTTGTCCAGACTTTATTTCATTGGATTCGGTATTTTTAAACTGTTCCCATGAGCTGGACATGAACCCCGGGCGTTCCTGTTTTGGTTCCTAGCAATCTGTCACTGCCATTGCCCTAACTCTAGTCTCCGAGCGATTTGCCATCTTATACCATCATTTAAAATTTAATTGTTGCTCCTTTTAACAGCTTGCCTTTCAATTTCAAAGCATGTTACAAATAAAAATGTCACCAATTTCGTTAAATTTTCTGAGCGAAAGAAAATGGAAAATTGCTAAGTGCCGTTAGTTCTCAATATGCACCATTCACATGAACGCATTGCACGTTCGATGCTAGAGATTTGTTTGGAAACCTAAGCCTTACCATTCGCTCAGCACTTTTTGAGAAAAAAAAGTGTGCAAATTCTCTTATTTTTTTGCACCAGTATAAGCATATTGTGATAATTGATAAAGTCTAGCAACACTGACATAATTGGCAGTTATGAAAATACTTTAAATGAATAAATGTCGCAAAATATAAAAAATAGAAACTAACAGTTTGTATGCAGACATCATGAAAAGAATACATTAATTCACCTTCTTTCTCCCTTTATGGGATTTAAGGAAATAGTCATGGATATTGCATTTTATATCAAATATTATGTATATTAGACACAGGAATATAATTGATAAAATAACTTTTTCAACAATTATTGCTGTTGTCTTTGCATTTTCATAAAAAAATCAGTGTTGCCCTCTATCATTTCCGTCATTTTCAATTTTTAATTCGGTACCAAGTTTTTTTAGTCATAAAAAAATTATTAATCGAATATTATCGAAAATTTAAAAATTAAAAAAAATCAAATAAATTGTGGTCCTATCGTGGGGTAAACTTAATCATTACAGGATAAAATAGACGACCTTGCGGTTACTTTTATTTTATTTTCAGGATTTTTCCTCGCGAATTATTAAAAAAAAGAACACATTCTATTTCTAAAGAAGATGCATTTTTAATCATCAATATCTTGTTTTCTAGCAACATGTAACTCAGTAACCATGTAACTTTCAAAGGAACAAATATGCAACATGGCAAAGTAAACAGTAGAAGTTTTTTAACTTAAAGCAAAATAAACTTCACAGAAGTAACTAAAACATAAAATACAATTTCAACAGGTTAAAATTATTTCAACCTATTAAACTATTGGATTTTGGTAACTAAAAGAGTTACTTAAAAAATATTTTTACTACGATAATTAACAAAATTTGCTGAAGATTTTAAAAGCCGTATTCTTTAATCAATAGCAAAACGGTCATATTTTAAATAAATTGTAAAATTGCAATCGCCTTAATTTCAAAACTGTTTATTTCGGTAATTTTAATTGCCAATATCTTGTTTTTCAGCAACATGTAACTCTGAAACTATGTAACTTTGAGATGAACACATTCGTATCATGGAAAAGTAATAAGTAGAAGTTTTAACTTCAAACAAATTAAACTACTCAGAAAGAACTAAAACATAAAACACAACTTTAACAGATTGAAATTATTTCAACCTACTAAACTATTGGATTTCGGTAACTAAAAGAGTCACTTAAAATATTTTCTTAACTAACATAAACAACAAAATTTGCTGAAGATTTTAAAAGCCATATTCTTTAATCAATTGCTAAATACAGAACGGTAATATTTGAAATAAATTGTAAAATTGTAATTTCGGGAATTTCAAAACTATTTATTTCGGTATTTTTAAATACCAATATCTTGTTTTTTCAGCGACATGTAACTTTGAAAGGAACAAATATGTAACATGGCAAATTAAACAATAGAAGTTTTAAGTAATAAGTAGAAGTTTTAACTTCAAACAAAATAAACTACACAGAAGGAACTAAAGCATTAAACACAACTTTAATAGATTAAATTTATTTCAACCTATTAAACTATTGGATTTCGGTAACTAAAATAGTAATTTTCAATTCGGTAACTTTTCCATTAACTTTTAATTCGGCAACTTTTAATATTTTCTTAACGAAGATAAACAGCAAAATTTGCTATTTGTTGTAAAATTGTAATCCCCTGAATATCAAAAATAGTTATTTAGGTATTTTTAATTACCAATATCTTATTTTTCATCAACATGTAACTCTGAAACTATGCAACTGTGAGAGTATGTAAATATGGCAAAAGATTTATATAACATGGCAAATTAAACAGTAGAATATTTTTAACTTCAAACAAAATAAACTACACAGAAGGAACTAAAACACCAAAACAACTTTAACAGATTGAAATTATTTCAACCTACTTAACTATTGGATTTCGGTAACTAAAATAGTAACTTTCAATTAACTTTTAATTCGGTAACTTTTAATATTTTCTTAACTAAGATAAACAACAAAATTTGCTGAAGACTTTAAAAGTCATATTCTTTAATCAATAGCAAAATAATGAACGGTAATATTTGAAATAAATTGTACAACTGTAATGCCCTGAATTTCAAAACTATTTACTTTATTCAAGTTGCGTTGGAATAAATCTTTCGGTTCGTTACCAAAGAAAAGAAGGCGAACACAAAGAAAGAGAAAAGGAAGAAAAGATAGGTCGTGCTTCTCAGGAAAGACATAGCAGACTAAATCCCTTCAGGGAACCAAGATCAATCAAGTTTTCCGCGATAGTGAAATTCATACTCACTTACAAAAAAATATACGGTACAAAACTCTAAACTCGTTTATTATATGAGATTTTCCCGGAACTTTGAACTGAAGTTGTTTGTTATATGTTTATTTATATATCAGATTTCTTTTGAAAATATACTAATATATTTATTAAAACTAATTAATTTAAAAAAACTACTGCTTGTTCACAGTAGAATTGAAATTTATACAATAATTTTATATTGCTCTCTAGATTTCAAATTTAGCAAACGTTGCATTTCGAATCTCTAAGAATGAAAGTTTCTGTTTTAAGAATTCCGTACTATTTTAAATAAATAAGAAATAATGTTACAGATTGGCATTGTATGGGAATGGTTTTTCCCCATAAGAGCAATTTAATGTTCTTCAAAAAACAAGAGCTCACTACTTTTCTTTTGATAAATTGATTTACATAAATAAAGGGCAAGAAAAGTAATCTGTTATTTTCTTTGTTGTCGATATATTTTAAGAAATATGTTACAATATATTGCAATCTGAAAAGAAAAATTACTTTTTTAAAAAACTACTTTAAAAGGCAATAAAAATGTTTTTGATCAAATCAGTTTTTCTTATTTCAATAAATGATGCCGATAACGTTTAAGTCAAAAGAGTTATTTTCTATTTTTAATATTTGAAGTCTAACATAAGCATAAAGTATTCCAAGCACTTAACAAAAAAGAACACTTTTAAATAACTCGTTCCCAAAAGTGAAATGCATAATAACCAACAATTAGAAATACATTACAACAAAATAGTTAATCGAATTTTGAATTCACTTCTTTAATTTCTTTTTAAAAGCTATTCGTGTAATTCCTATTAAGTGAGTATCGTGCTTTCTATCTCTTACGAAATACTTTAATCGAATTCAATGCTTTTAGATTTATAAAAACCATTTTTAGATTTCCCTGTAGCAGATGGAATTATCATGAAAAGAAATAGTATAGGTAAAAATAAAAAATTAATAAATTACTTTTCAAGATATAAATGAATTCAGAGAAATGAAATACATTATGTAATTAATTTCTGGAAATTAAACTTTTGCTGAAAATAGAGATGTATAAACCAGGGGTGGAAACGAAATGATCTTAAGGGGCACTTTGGAAAGCATCATAACTCCGCGGACCGCATATAAAATTATATATCCCCATATTGGATTTAGACCCACTAGAGATATTTTTTGGAGTAAAAAATCGAAACATAATGAGTTATTATTATTATGTTTACTATTAAGTTGAAGCATTAACTCCTGTCCATTTATTCATTGATTCATCATTAGTTGCATTGACTGAGCCTAACTTGACTGAAACTCTTATGAATCGATTGAGCCAGTAGCCATTGGTTCAAAAAATGACTCAAAATCTTTAGAAAAAATTGTCATCAAAATATTTAAATAAGCTAATAAAAAAGTCTAAATGGTCCAAAGGTATAATAAATATAAAAGAAGGTGATTTAGTGTTAGTTAAAAATCCTGATAATTATTAAAATTGAATCCAGGTGAAGATAAAGTAACAAGAGTGGATATTTTAAAAGATAAAAATGGCATGTATAAAAGGGCAGTAATTAACATCATATCTTTGCCTACTGTTAATGAAGAAAATTGATTTTTAGTTGGAATGTTGTATATTTTGTGAATATTTTAGGAAAATTAATTTGTATTTTTTGTATTCTTTGTGT
Source organism: Caerostris darwini (assembly GCA_021605075.1). Classification (NCBI taxonomy): domain Eukaryota; kingdom Metazoa; phylum Arthropoda; class Arachnida; order Araneae; family Araneidae; genus Caerostris; species Caerostris darwini. Next base: position 9,351 of record BPLQ01012614.1, on the reverse strand, counting down.
TACTAGTGTATATATTTGAGAATTTTCGGCATTTTGTGAATATTTGAACTCTCACAGTGGTTGAATGTAAACACGTCAACTCCACAGCAGTATGTACGTGCATGCAACGCAAAAACCTTAGACTTAGGAAACTTTTTCCAATTTGATGTTTTCTTTCTCAAACAATTTGCCGCATGGTGAACCACAACTTGACATGTATCAAACATTATGTGTTATAACGATAGTATAAATGAATCAATTGCAGTAAAAACTGAATGATTGTCAATATTTAGAGGATTTTTTTTTAATTTCATATGCTAAAAATAAACACGCTATTGTATAATCATTTAAAATTTTAAAAGAATACAACCCTTTGTTGGCGACTTAATCTTGAGATCTTTTGATTGCGACTAATTCCCCTTCGCAAACAAAAGTACTTTTAAATACAACGAAATTACTCCATTACAAAGTTAGAATTACGATACACGAATCAGTGAATTTTTGTCAATAATTGTTTGTGAATGGGATAATATTCAAACAGATTTGCTTTCTGTCCCTGGGCAATGATCAACGGGCGTACCGATTACGGAGTTCCATTGTCGTATTAAGTACCACTAAACCTCCACATCTTAAATTGATAATAAAATCTACATAAAATGTAATTGCTTACATTAAAAAAAGATAGAAAAATAGAACTTAAATTACAGAAACAAATATGAGAAAAACATCCTTTACTATGAGACAATTAAAGCAAGGAGAATAAGAAGGGGGATTAAAATATCAAAGTTTTTTGTTTTTTTGCGTTAAACGAATAAAAAGCATTCTGGAATTATATCAACGAAACATTTAATTTGATACATTTTCATCAATGCTTTATGAAACACTATTGAAGCTAGAGATTTAAATTGCCGCGTCAGACCTTATTTTCCAAACAAGTTAGGATGTTTCAACTACAAAGCCAAGGAAATTCACAGAATTCTTATCAAGAAGGAATCTTTTTAAACTGTACTTTGCAGGTCATACGTATAAGGTTGTAAAGCAGAATAAAAAAAGGTTAGAATTACCAGCAAATATATCCATTCGACTCAAAAAGCTATTCTCAGTGGCAGTAAGAAAAGAAAGTACAATAATTTTAAATAACAAGAACAAAAGAATTTAAGAACAAAAATATATGAACAAGAATTTAAGAACAAGAATATAAGAACAAGAATTTAAGAACAAGAATTTAAGAACAAGAATTTGAACCAGAATTTTAGTTTTCCCCCAGTTAGTTGCAGCTCTAACTACCCTTTCCTACATTGGAATCGCCACAAAAAATACATTACAACTAAGGCAATAGTTAGGCACGCGTGTTCCATTTCAGTAGTGAATGATAATAATACAACAAAAATCGTTTGAAGCCCATTTTCAAGACTTAACTCATTTTGTGATTCTGAATAAGCTACATCGTCTGTTATTCTTGACGACTCGAAAAAACTAACCCAGTGCTAAAACCAAACCAAATTCCAAAGATCAGAACTTCAAAGAATTTAAAAGATACAAGATTTAATACGAAGAGATTTAATAGGCCCCTTTCTATTCCATCATCTATGCAAGCAGTAAGTTCCTCTAATATTGATACAGCGGTATACAAACTTAACAACCAGCTACATGCAGTAATATCAATCATATATTTATTTCCTTTCTATATATATTCCAAAAAATGTTGTAATACAAAATACACTTAATGAAAAACATTAAACCACAATTGTGTTTTATAGACTCATGAAGGAAATAAATAAATAAAAAACTAGTTAAAATCTGTAACTTATTGACAAAAGTTCTTCTCACGTAGTTTGCAATAAATTAGAAGGTATTGTACAGGTCATATGTGTAATATTTAGATGTTAACTTTTTAACTAAAATTAATCTTTCAACAAAATCTAGTTCTCTTTCGTTTTTAAATACATTTTGCTTAATAATTTTTAAATTACAAATTATTCAGGAGAAATGTGGCAGCTAGCAAAATAATGCCGAGCCAATTGCAGACCACAATAGTGCCCTTTCATTTACAGTTATAAAAATTTAGAAAATAATATTTTGGAAATAATTCAAGAAATACGTAATACCGTATTTTTAAGTCAGTATATTTTTAGATTCATCAAATGTTAAGCTGAATTCAATTATTTATTTTTCCTTTTTAATTAAACCTTTATGTATCAATAATTATGTATATGCAATTTTATATCTAATTTCTATCAGTCATAATAATAATAATAATATGTATCAATAACCTAATTTGAAGAGGTTTATTTATTTTGACATATATTTTTTAATGCATTTACATACCTTACCTTTTAACACTTTGTTCTAACATTTTGCTACTTATGTAGGGAATCGGCAAATTAATTTGGTAAATATAACAAATATTGGCGAAACGGTTTCAAAACTTCCAGTATAGTTACGAAAAGTTGATTGTGTATCTAATGTATTAACTACATACTTCTAATATTCACCATATTATCAATTAACCTCGAAAGTTAGTTGTAGTTTTGAAAATAAATTAATTTAATTTTTATTAATTAATTATTAATTAATAAATTAATTATCTTTTAATAAATTATTTCTTTCAATTTATTTAATTAAATAAAATAATTAAATTTAAAAAAAAACAGTAATAAATGAGTCGCTCACGAGCCAATGTGGTTAAATCCAAAAAGAAAAAATTGAGAAAATTTAAGTTTTTAAAAGGATTAATTTTTAAAAATTTTGGTTTCTAATTTGAACAGAAATGTTTATCAAGGTTTTTTCTAAAGTCTATTTTCTTTTTTTTTTATTCTACTCTGCAATAAATCAATATATGTACAAGTCATTAAAAAACGTAAATATCTATTGGAACAATGGCAACATTTAAAAAACAATAAGTTAGAACTTTGTTGTCTTAAGTGTAACTGTTATTCATCATACCAAGCATCTTTTTAGTTATCTAAATTTATCTCCAAGAGTTTCTGAAAATGGATAGAAGTAATAAATTTAAGGTATGTACTTTAATAAATGTATCATGTCTTTTTTTTTGTTTATTTCGAAATCGTTCTACCGTTGGGATGTAATAATTGTTGATTTATGATTTTTAAGATTTCTGATCTGCCTAATTTTTTCATGTCAATTGCAAATCTAAAATCTTTGATTTACATTTTAATGTATTTAATTAATAAATATTATTAAACTTATATTATATTATTAATTATTATATTATAGTTCTATCTTCACTGATATTTCTGTTAAAATCTTACAACTTTCAGATTTTAAAAATTCTGATATGTTCAGAATGTTTTTTGATGTATTCTAATGTACTCTGTTATATTTTAAATAATTGTTTGTTATTTTCAAATGTTATTCTGATATATACTCTTCTACGACGACGACGATTTGTAGGATTTACAGAGCAATTTGGTTGTATCGTTCGCCGTTTCGTCGTCGTTTTCTACCTTTCGCCTTCGACGATGGTCTTCTTCTCCATGGTCTTCTTCAGACTAATGTTATTCTGTGTTTGTTATTTAAATGTTATTCTGATATATACTCTTCTACAACGACTTGTAGCATTGACAGGGCACTTTGGTTGTATCGTTCGGCGTCGTTTTCTACCTTTCGCCATCGACAATGGTCTTCTTCTCCATGGTCTTCTTCTGACTAATGTTATTCTGTGTTTGTTATTCAAATGTTATTCTGATATATACTTTTCTACGACGACGACAATTTGTAGGATTCACAGAGCACTTTGGTTGTCGGGCACTCTCTAACTCCTTCTTTGCAAATGAAAGGGGAGGTACATTAGCTTTAAGCCCATTGTATTAAATTTAAACAATTTAAATTAAATTTCAACAGTTACAGAAGAAAAGAAAGTACTCTTTTTCTATTTAATTTTTTATTAAAAATAAAGTTAAAAAATGAAAAGTGTATAAAAAGATTACATAGTAACTTATTCAAAAAGAAAATTAAGTTAAAATAAGAATACTTAAAGACCTATTCTTAATGAGAATTAAGTTAAAAAGCAAGGTGGACAATTCAAAGTAGTTTGTCGCATTAGAATAAAATGATTATAGCAGAGGAGTCAAGGTCAATTACAAGAGACCATTCATCAACCAATAGACCAGCAGTGTAGGGAGGGGGGGAACGAGTGGCAGGTAGCAATAAACAAAACAAGCGGAGAGAGAAAAGTGCAAATCAGTAGAGCAGCTGCATGGTAATTCAGAGAGGAGCATATCAAAATATTAGTAATGTTCAGAAATGTGCGAGGTCGTTTGCGGTTTTTAAAAACAGAGATAACATAATCATAGATTCCTAGATTTTTTTATTTAATATATATACAGAGCGGATTTTTCCTATAGGCTAACTAGGCTTCAGCCTAGGGCCTCAAGATCAAGAGGGACCTACATTCAAATTGTTAGCAAAATTAGAATTACATTTACTAAAAACAGTAAACACTAATAAAAGAATTATTAACATAAAATTTGAGATTTTCATTTTTGTGATCTGGATTTTGTTTGAATAAAGTTCCATTTTTGGTTTAGTTTAAAACTTAAAATTCATAATAATTCATACTTAAACTTCAAATGCAACATCATTGAGGCGCGACAGAGAGCGGACGTGTGTTTCTAAGCTCCGTTTTGGCCTGTGCTCTAAGAAGACTTAACAGTAATAAATCTCCTGGCATAGATGGAATCCATTCAGAGTTTCTCTCTCATCTCGGCTCAAATGCATTCGAAACCGTTTGAACCTTTTTCAATTTAATTCGGAATACAGGTATTGTACCAGCTGAATGGCAACCTTTTTCATTATTCCCATACATAAATAGAGCAAAGATCCTAATATGCTCCAGAACTATAGACTTATATCGCTTACCAGTATTGCAGGTAAGGCAATGGAGAAAATTGTTGTGAGGAGACTTAACTAGGACTGGGAGGCTAGAGATATGTTAGATTAATGAACTCTGTTGCAGCATGCTTTGTTGTTTTCTCTGTTCTTTTTTATTTTTCGTTGTTCTTTTTTATTTTTCGTTGTTCTGCTACATTCGTTGTCAATAATCTGCCACTGGATATAAAAAAAAAAATTAAATGCGAATTATTATGAAATAGTTTATCTGAATTGAATTTGCTTTAATCTTCAATGTATAGAATATATTTAATTTAATTTGATAGAAAATATGATAATTTTTATTGCATATTTTATACTATATAGGGTGCTGAGAATAAAGGTCCAAATAAGTGTTCTCGACTTTTTTTTTATTTAATATCCTTGCCACATTTTTTATAAAGATTAGTACTAATCCGAAAGTGTTTCATTTCACATATTGACAGTGATGATGTATTTTATGATCTCTCATGTAATTTACAAACTTAAAAATAGAAGGCGAAAGGGTCTCATAAGTGGAAGAGCCTAGAGCTTCTTTTCATCTAAATCCGGCCCTATATACACTGAAGTGACAAAAGTAATGGGATAGCAATATGCAAATTTTCTGATGGCAGTAGCATCGCGTAGAACAGGTATAAATGCGCAGTGCTTTCGCAGAGCTTTCATTTTTGTTCAAGTTATTCATGTGAAGAGGTTTTGACGTGATGATGACCGCACGACGGGAATTAACAGACTTTGAACGCGGAATGTTAGTTGGAGCTAGACGCATGGGTCATGCCATTTCGGAAATCGTTAGGGAATTCAACATTCCCAGATCCACTGTGTCAAGAGTGTACCGAGAGTATGAAATTTCAGGCATAACATCCCACCATGGACAGCGCAGTGGTCGACCGCCTGCACTTAACGACCGAGACCGGCGACGTCTGCAAAGAGTCGTAAATTCTAACAGACAACAACACTGCGTCAAATAACCGCAGAAATCAATGTGGGACGTACAAGGGACTTGTCTGTTAGAACTGTGCGGAGAAATTTGGCTTTCTTGGGCTATTCCAGCAGAAGACCGACTCGAGTGCCTTTACTGACAGAACGACATCGCTTGCAGCGACTCTCGTGGGCACGTGAGCATATCGGTTGGTCCCTAGATGAATGGAAAACCGTGGCCTGGTCCGATGAGTCACGCTTTCAGTTGGTAAGAGCTGACGGTAGGGTTCGAGTGTGGCGCAGACCCCACGAAGCCATGGACCCAAACTGTCAGCAAGGCACTGTTCAAGCTGGTGGTGGCTCCGTAATGGTGTGGGCTGTTTTTTCATGGCATAGACTTGGTCTTCTGGTGCGACTGGACCGAACATTGACTGGAAATGCTATGTTCAGCTACTTGGAGATCACTTGCAGCCATTCATGGACTTCATGTACCCAAACAACGATGGGATTTTTATGGATGAAAATGCGCCATGTCACCGGGCCACAACTGTTCGCGATTGGTTTGAAGAACATTCTGGACAATTCCAACGAATGATCTGGCCACCTAGATCGCCCGACATGAATCCCATCGAGCATTTATGGGACATCATCGAGAGGTCTGTTCGTGCCCAAAATCCTGCACCATCAACGCTTTCACAATTATGGACGTCTATCGAGACAGCATGGCTCAATATTCCTGCAGAAGACTTCCAACGACTTGTTGAGTCCATGCCACGTCGAGTTGCTGCACTTCGCCAGGCGAAAGGAGGGCCGACACGATATTAAGAGGTATCCCATGACTTTTGTCACTTCAGTGTATATATATACTTTCCTACTGAAATTAAATTTCTGTTCTTAATTTTTTAAAAAAATGTTTTATTTAAATTATAACAAAAAAAAATTTTCAGTTAAATAACTACAATTTTTATTTTTAATTATATTGCATTATTCCTTTATTTAAAAATTAAATTCAACCGTTCAATATGATCTATAGATAATGTTAGAAATCATGACTAAATACGGATTCTATCGGATTTAATGGATTTAATCCTGCCATTAATGATTCATTTCTACCATTGATGTTTTAAGATATATGGTATTATTATTTTATATACAGCCGTCCATTATGTTCTATAGATAATGTTAATGATTATGACTGAATAAGAATCTTAATGGATTTAATCCTACCATTAATGGATTCATTTCTACCATTGTTATTTTAAGATATATGGTATTAGTACTTTTATATAAAAATTTTCATTTTCTGTCAGCAATATATTTACTAACGAAAATTAGATTTATAAATTTAAAGAAAGAAATATGTATATTTAGTAAATAAAAAGTATCTAATCTCAAAATTTAATTATCATTATAAGAGCGTGAAATGAGCAGGGTTTTACCCTTGGCACTCCAAATAAACCAGGCTTTACTTTACTTTACTGAGCTGACAGCTCCACTCTGATGAATTTGTACGCTGGAAAGTCATTTGATAAGGAATTCTGATGGTATACCTAGTCTTATATATTGACTAAGCAATTCTATTGTTCGATTTCATTATGTAGGCTACCCGGGTTTTTTTCTCTTGCTACAATAATGTATGTACATTTAGAAAAAAAATAATTTAATTTTTTTCAGTTAATATATTTGGTAAATTATTTTTTTTTCTTTTTAGCTCATAAATTATATTTTTGCATTTTAATAACAGCTAATAATTTAAAATTTGCTGGATGAACCTTGAAATCTTGAACCTTGTTTTCTTAATAATCATTTGGGTTAAAATTAGTGTCATCTAAAAATTTTTCGATCTTTAGTGATTTGTATGAAATTATTAATTTCAATTGAAATATTTGAAACTATTAATTTATTAGTATTGAAATTATTAATTTAGGTTATAATGTTATTTGAGCTATAATAACAATGTTATTTGAATTATGTAATGATGTTATTTTTAATAATAATGTTATTTGAGAAATACTAACAGAGCCATTAAACAACAAAAAAGGAGTTCCGTAATTGATAATATTTTCTTTGTTGTAAATAAGTAGAGCTCTTTTTATCTTTGAACTGTAACCAATAAAAATAAGATGGGATAAAGGAAGGCGATAAATTGACGAATTTTTTTTTTTTGAAATAAGATAGGAAATTTAAATTAGAAATTTAATTAAATTAGAGAATTTAATCATCAAAGTAAAAAAGTCATATGCATGAGAGGGTGATTTATAACGGTTCTAATTCATATATATACTATTGTGCCCAAAAAGTAAGACACATTTGTTTTTTCAAAAACTCCTTATTTATCCTTCCAAATTTATTTCATCGCTTTCAAAATAAATCCTCCGGACACAATGCACTTATAACAACTTTTTTTCCAATTATCGATGCATGCTAAAAAGTCATCGGCAGGGATGGCCTTCAAAGCGCAATGCGATTCACGTTGAATCTCTTCAATTGTCTCAAACCGGTGTCCCCGAAGTGGTCTTTTGAGTTTAGGGAATAGCCAGAAGACGCACGGTGTGAATACGGTGGTTGTGGAACGATATAGATTTAGTGTTTGGCGAAAGACTCAAGAAGAAACCAATCGACATTTGACGCGTTTGACGCCCAAACTGGAATTGCCCAATTTATCTTTTTTAAAATTTCAACATCATCAGCAAGGTCTCTAATTGTAAATCAACGGCTTGCAAGCACCAAATCTTTAATTTTTCTGACGTTCCTTTGTTGGTTGAGGTTGATGGTCGACCAGACGGTTCTTCGTTTTCAACGCATTCTCTGCCTTTTTGAACTGTTTATACCACTTGTAAACATTTCTTTCCGATATAGGAATGCTCACTGCAATATTCTATACTTTTATACTGTCAAATTAATACTATCTATTTGTTACTATCAAATTAAAAAAAAATTTCAAATGTTACGAAATATTAATTAAAGTTCACATTTTCGTGATTTTTAAATGGAAAATTGGCATTCGCAGCATTTTACTCGCATAATATGAAAATTTAATAGAGTACAGTAAATTATCAATCGCATTTTTTTATCAAGAAGATGATAGAAACTACTTGTTCAATTTATTTTATTAGACCTCTTCAAATATCTCTTAATTACGTAATATACATATAGTATATTGCACCTTCACATATCTCTTAATTTACTATTATGTACTCAAGAACATCAAAAAAGCAAAAAGGTACTAATAAATACATCTATTATAAATGAATAAAACAATTTTTTTTTTTAATTTAAAAGGAGAATTAAAATTTCAGAAATATTTTCTTAATTTCCAATTGTAAAATTCATTCTCATGTAATATTGATGAATTCACATGTCCACATAAAATATGTCAAATCACAAGTCCTAATAAATAGGGCCAATAAATCCTGAAATGGTTTGGAATTATACTGTTCTCCATTTAAAATATTTCTCTTCCTCGAATATTGGAAAATAAAGTAAGTACAGATTAAAAGCAAAGTGTCCTATTTCATTTTTTTTTAACGAGTTCAATAATTTAATGGGAACTAATGGGGG
>BPLQ01012612.1:37507-50122 GCA_021605075.1 Caerostris darwini | reverse complement strand
GGCCTTTGGTGTTTCAGGTTCGAATCCCGACTGTGACATGGATGCTTTTAGCGATTCGGAATCCATTTTAAATTGTACGTTCCGGTCTAATTAGTCAAAAGTGTGCAAAAAAAAAAAAAAAAAAAAAAGAGAGAGAGATCGTAAAGCTACAAACCAAACCAAACCTTCACAATCTTCCATTGTTCATCCTATGATTTGGGATGCCGCTTGCTTATGCAGAGTTTGTTTTAAAGGCCCGTATGCACAGTATTTCATAATATCTGGGGATTTTTGTTTTCCAATAGCTTTATCCTGATGAAACTTAACACAGTGAAGATTGTTTAAGTAAAATGATGGGATATCTTCTTTGAAAATAGGTGTAAAAGCATATTTATGATGGTAATCCGAGTTAATTTTGCCATTATTATTATTTTTGCTTGGGTCTGAATGGCCGAGTTGCTAGCGTTCTGGCGCTCGGTACCCAGGTTTCGGGTTCGAGTCCCGGCCGTGCCTGGATGTTTGTAGTGGTTCAGAATCCACTTTAAACCGTAGGTCCCGGTTTAACAGGATCGTAAAGCGTTGCGGGGGTATTGCTACTCCGCGAACGTAGCTTATCTTCAAGCTACATGCACCTCCTGGGTAGTGCTAAGTGAGTAACGTTTGTGCAGCGCTTGCCTTAAGGCATCAAAGACAATTGTCTGAGTGGTTGCCAGCTGCGTTGGAACAAAAAAAAATAATTATTTTTTACTTTTATTGGTTTAAGATTTATTTTATAAGAGAATCCAGTAAATCCTAAAACCTTTAGCAAAACTTTCTTTGTTTTCTATGTACCAATATTTTAGCTCTTTTTCAGGTAGTTCATCGATCTTTTTTTTTTTTGCAATCAAGTAAATGTATCCAAGCTCATCAACTGTGACTATATATCTACTTCCCCTTTTCTCTTGCTAAATCATTTGCATTCAACAATTTGTGCATAGTCTTAGGTTGCGAAATATGTTTTCGCGTTAGCCGGTGAATGTCACGTTTTTTGTTTTGATTAACTTGAAATCAGATTTTATAGTTTTGCTTACAGTTTCTATTGAGATATACGTACGAAGATTTTGCGATAGTTCTTTGGGGGTTCGAATTTTCTTTTAAAATATGAGACGCAATTTTAAATATAAGAGACGTACATACTTTTGTTGGGTATGCATTTTTTTATCCGTTTTCTCCAGTTGAAATGTATTTTTTGATATTAATTGTGACACTTATTTTGCGCGTAGAGATATTAAAATCATGATTTCACATTAAAAAAAAAAAAAAAAAAATCGAATAAAAGTATTTCTCTTCTACCTATGAATGAAATATAATTATCTCTCATGAAATTTAAAATATCTGTAAACTGTTAACTTTATTTAAAAATAAATATTTTTCAAAGGCCATGGTTGAAGGGAAAGGGGACAGCTTCTGTTGTGATGGAGCGCCCGTAGGTAGAAGTCTAACTTGGCTCCGTGACGGTATAGCGTCACATGAGACCAGAACCTACGGCTTAAAGTGGATTCCAAATCACTACAAAGATCCATGGCACAGCCTCTACTCGAACCCGAAAACTCTGCCATCGAGGGCCAGACACTACGCCATTCTGGCCCATTTCACCATTTTAATTGTTAGAATCTCGATCTTCACAATATTTCCATTTAAACGGCAAAATAATTTTTATTGTGATTGCAAATCACTTTTACTCAACGATTTTATAAAAACATACACAAAACACACGCAAAATCAAATTAACTTGAATGAAATAATAAGAATGAAATTGAATTCATAAAATCTGATTTTTACCAAAGTATTTTTTTTGTTTACGATAAATTCTAATCATTCTTACATATTAGTTTTTCATTTAAATTTAATTGATTTAATTAAAAAAATAATTTAAAAAATACATTTTTAATAGAAGTATTAATTTCTGAATATTTTTTCAAAAGATTTTTATAATAATATTTTGTAAAAAATTAAAGCTATTATTATTATTTTTAAGAACATGCACAAGTTTAAAGGTATTAATTTATTTTTTATTCCCTAAATCATATCAAGCAAATTCGATTTTCATGATTAATGGAGCGTTGAAATATAATTAACCAATATGAATGGTTAAAATCTATTAATACTTTACTTTTTATGCTCCACTAAAAGCATACAATAGAACAGAAAGTGAGAATAAATAAATTCTTAAGAATCTAAATTAATATACATTTTTTTCAATATTTAAAACTAATAATTCTTTACTACACTTTTTTACAAAATATCAGTTCGATTCCACTAGAAAAAAAATTGATAAAACCATATAAAGCAGACATAAAAAAAAAAAAAAATTAATTTTTAGCTGGTACAATCGTAATGAAATTGTTGCCATGGTCTAATAAATTGCAGAAAAAAAATTTAAGAATGTTAATTTATTTTTATTCGATTTCTCCAATCAATAACATGGTAAGTTTGCTAAACACGCGATCGCTAGGAAAAATAGATGACATTTATTTTGACAAGCTGTCAGAAGCCTTGGCGAAGTGATTTAGGTTTGCCCTATCAAGGTGAGGCATAGCTTTACAGCCACTTAACTTTCAAATAACCGCCAAATAAGCGATAGTTTACCATTTCTAGTAATCTTTCTCATTGACGACACGAGAAAGTAGAGCACCAAGGGCAGAATTTCCGCGAAGCTAGACCGGCTTCTACGGTTAGGTACTGATGCACTTATGTTTTGATATGTGCAGTGAGAATTTCAGCAGGAAAAGATGGAATTTTTAAAAATGCAGTTTGTCAATGTATTGTTAGAGAGGATTTCTGAAATTCTGGATTGTTAAAGTTTGAATCGTTCTGTCATAATCGCTTCGATTATGGCTTGACTAAAAAGCGGATTTTTTTTCTTCACATCTTAAAAATTGGTAAGTTAAATCAAAATTAAATAATTTAGGTAATTTATTTTTAAAAAAAATTAAGGTTTTAAAATGTGTTTATTTATTAAATTCAAAATTTATAATAATAATTTTATAAAAATAAATTAAAAAATTTAAACCATGAATTGATACTATTGAATTATCAATATATTGCTTATATATCACTAAGATTCTAAAATAAGTTTGCCTACAAAATTATTTAATACACAATTGTACAAAAAATAGCTATAATTTTTTTTTTCTAAATTTTGTTTTGCAATTTTAAATTTTTTATAAAATAATGTTGATTGCTGCAAATAATCTCCATAAAAATGTGATTGGTCTGTCATGTAAGTCTGATGTACTTTGTTTTAATATACAATAGTTACATATTTTTGATCCTCCAGATCAATAAATAAATAAATAGCTCAATCTAAACATTTACTAGAATAAGTATGGAAAATTGTATAAATTATTTTTTCATGTATGTGTTCTTTCATTTTAACATTAATGATTCAAAATCAAAAGGTATGCTTCATTCATGATAAAAGATGGTAAAATTTCTTTCTTTTAAAACAATTAGCATTGTTAAGTCTAGTTTCTTTATTTAAAAAAAAGTAAAAAAGCATGCAGCATTTTTGCACAAAAGTTTATATTATTTTATAGTTAAATGTTTTTGATTTGACCTGTTGTTGTTTATATAAACAAGTGTGATTATATAATCATTATATCTAATCATTTAATAAGTTAAATTTCTTCACTGTGTAATTTCACATTGTTAGTATTTTAAAAAATTCTTCTACACTCTTAAAAATGTTTTTGAGATAAAGATGAGATTTAAAAAAATATTTTCTACATAATAATTTAAAAGTATTAAAATTAATCTTGAATAAAATTTATAAAGTATTTTATAGGTTATCATAAATTCGTTACAAAATAAACATATCAATTGGAAAATATACATTAAGTTCTGAACAAAAAAAAAAAAAAAATTAAAAAAAAAAAAATAAATAAATTTAATTTCAACATAATTTTCGCATTTTTTTTTCTGAGACATTAAACTTTTATTCCTTATTTATTTATGAGTATATTTTAATTTTGGTAGTTAAAAAACTTTTTTAAAATTCTTAAAATGATTTAAAAACTTTTGAAAATATAAATTTGAAATGTGTAAAAAAGTGTTGAAAATATAATAAATGGTGTAAATGTTTCCATCTTCATTAATTCCCAAGTAAAATATTTTATCACATTGTTTTTTTTTTTGTATTTGTAAATTCAATTATTGACATAAATTATTAAGTTTTTGAAATATTTTTTAAAATTTAGTTATTTATAGTAAGCTTGTCTTAAATTTTATCTAAAGGGAAAAAAAAAAGATTATTTTGGTTTATGTAAAAGCTTTTGTTGAGATAAAATAATTCTCTTATGATACATATTCTTATAACTTATATCTCCCATCTGTGTTATTGAATACTGTTGATTTCTAGATATGTTAAAACATGCCAGGTGTTCAGACAGTTGATCTGGTGTGTTAGCTCATGATGTTAAAGATTACCTTAAAGGGTGTGTGTTTGTTCATCTGCCTTTGCAGTTTTAACCTTTTCACTAGAGTGTTCTTACTGCAGAAAATATTCTTGCCATTTCAACCAAGAAATGAGTAGCAATTGAATAACTATCAGGTCTAAAATTCTATTAATATTCATGCTAAAAGTTAACTAAAAAGGCCGAATGTCTTATTTCATTCATAAATTAATGAAAGGCCAATTTCATGTAATTCAATGTTAAACTATGCATTGGAATAACATATTTTTGTACTGGATTTTTTTTTAAACTAGATTATCTTATTTAATAATTTGTTTTTAAATAGAACTCTTTTTTAAATAAGCTTTTTTTTTAAATAAAATATATTAATGTATGAAACTGTATGCTAACTGAATTATCTAGTCTTAACTTTTCTGTATTCTTTAAAATAGCTTTAATTATATCTTCATTATTAATTTTATTTACAAAACTAAAATATTAATGATTTTCAGTAACATTTTTTTTTCATTTAAATACTATTAGGTAGACTAGAATTCAATTGCTTTTAATGATAACTGCAAGCCTTTTTAGCAAATTAAATTTTATTACTTGATTGCCTCTTAAAGCTATTAATTGTTATTTTTTTTAAAAAAATTGTTTTTTCTTTTAAGAAAAAAAAAAATATCATAAAACATTATTAATAAAATTAATGAATTTTAGAATAATTCTTCATACTTTTTCCTGTTTACGATTTCTAAAAATTTTTAATATTAACATTTTAAAGATATTTTTTAAAATATCATTATTAAATATTATATAGTTATATTATAAATACAATCTAATCACGAAAGAAATGCATCTAATCAAATTTTTTAATTTTTTTTCTTTTCAAAATGAAAAAAAAAAAAGAAGTTTTTTTTTAATTCTAGAATTTTATATGTGTTTTGATTTTTGTGATGAAATTTTATTAAATTATTAGAAATTTTTTTTTTTAAATTTTAGCATTATAATTGACTTTCATCAATAAATAGTACATTGAAATTGTAGCATTATAATATATCTTCATTTGATTATCCAAAAACTTAAATAATTTGATTTGTTATGTACAAAATTTGAGTCAAACTAATATTTTTCAAATTAAAAGCTGATTGCTTTTCAAAAAAGAGCCTATAAAATTCTATTAAAAATCTTCTAAAAGTCTAGAACTCAGAATAATTAAAAATAAAAAATTAATATTTGTAATTCATGTAAAAATATAAACTAATTATTGAAGCCATCAGTAATCTTTTCTAATTAAAAATGTCTTCCAAGTAAAAGCCTTTTTAATTAATGTTATTACTGTATAAATAATAATGGATAGAAAATGTAATGCAAGTATATTTTATCATGCTATTAACATGTGTTCTTAACTAGGGTTCTGTAGAAAGTCTGTGAGTTTAGATGAAAAAAATATCAATATTTTTATTGTCTTTGTAAATTTAGTATTTAATATATGAATACATATAATATGTTCATTATTAGTTGTATATGTGGTTATTTACAGATATGATTATTTTCTAATACATAACAGTTTCATGGAAGATAGATCACATTGGCAATTTTTTAATAATGTTAATTATCCTGCTCTTTTATTTTGTACCCAGAAAAAAGCATTGAAAAGATATTATTACTTAACATATTTTTTATTAATTGTTTTTAATATTCTGATTTTATTTGACATATTAAAAAATATTCTGAGAAGAATATGTGGGGGAAAAAAAATTATGAACCTATTCTGTAGAAGAACAACTTTTCCTTTTTCCTTTTCAGAGGAGAACAAAATTGTAATTTTTTTTGCTTATTATTTAAAAAAAAAAAAAGTGTTGATTTCGCGTTATAGTCTAATTACGGCGCAGTGTTAAATTATGCTTCGCGTTAACAATGTTTTTCCCGTATTGAATTTTTTATTAACGTATTTGTTTTAAAAAAGTAATATAACTGATTAATTTCTTCTTACTGGGAATATTAAAACATGTTTGTTGGAAAAAAAAAAATCTATATTTTAATGAGTTTCTATTTACTTTTATTAAAATTGACTTTAAAACAAAATTCTTTCTTTAAAATAATTTTTAAATTTTTATCTGTTCTTTCGTTTTCAAACATAAGAAAATAAAATAATAAAAAAAAAGCACTACTGAGTGAACAAGACGTAATTCTTATCTAAATTTATGCCATATGTTTTGTCAAGGTCAAAGAGTTGGTCTCTTCGTCATTTCTGATTTACATCTACACCTGATTTTTCGTAATTTCTCAATACTAGTTGTATGCTATTTGCTACAATTGTGAAATAGCAATAAGCCATTCTTTACTTTAAATTTATTACGGATGTACAACTGGTCATGTGAATATTCTAACTGTCATTCAAATGAAGAATTCATGAGCTTTTGGATGTTTTTACTTTCTTTTGTCTGGATTTCAAGAGTCACCTTTTGTTAAAAAATTTAAAATGTATCTTTCGTAATCCTCCTTCACAACAATTTTACTAATAGCAATACATAAATCATTTCATAAATTACAAAAAAATAATACGATTGTTTAAAATAGCTTCATACACAATACTTAAAAGAAAATGCTGCTAAAATATTTATATTTATTTAAAAAAATTTATTTTGTTTATGTAATGCTATTTGCAGGGCCGGATTTTCCTATAGATTATCTAGGCTTCAGCCTGGCCTCAAGATCAAAGAGGGGCCTACATTCAAATTGTTAGCAAAATTAAAATTACACTATTCTAAAAACAGTAAACACTAAAACACTGAATCGAAAATAAAGAGAAATTCTACACATATGACTAATAAACAAACATAAAAATGTATTGGTTAAGATCAACGCGTTCGGCTCATTGGGTTTGTTCATTTGTATATACTAGATTGCACCAAAGTATAGTTCATAAGTTCAGTTATTTGATAGAAAATATAATAATTTTTATTGCATATTTTATTTTCGTGGGCAAAGATTTTTATTTTATTTCTTTGTAAATGTTGTGTGTTATGTTTGATTAGTTATTATTATATTACAAATAGCCTATTTGTTTAGTTAAATATTAAAAATCTTTAATTGAATTTTATTATTTTTTTAAACGTTATTAATGTAATACAACGTTTTTTTTTTAAATTTTAATAACTCACAATTTAAAAATTAAATTAGAAATTTCATTGTAATCTATTATATGGGGTAGTTAAAGTCACCCAACCGGTGCTAAAATATTTTATAATAGAAGTACTAAAATAAATGAAAAATATACTAAATTAAAAGAACGATTATTGTGATAGTCAAAAATAACAAAACTTTGAACTTCGTCGCATTGTACATTCAAAATATAATTCTTTTTCTCGAATACATGCACGAAATGCATTTTCTCAAATTGCAAGCCAATTTTCTCAATGTACAAACGTTTATTTTTTATATAATTTTCGGTATTTGCTTTAAGTTTAGCAATTGACATGTAAATTGTATCCATCAGCATGTACTTTTAAGTGAAAAAGATTCGATGTTGTGGTCCTTTCGAAAGGTGTCTGTCGACCAGATAAAAAGACGATGTTATCTTATTAGATGACAGGTTGTTTCATCCTGCTAAAACCAGCAAAAACTCAACTTCTTTAGGCAATGCAGTAAATTGCTTGATGATGCCAGTATAAACAAGTAATAAAAAAATAAAAAAAAATTTAAAGTCAATTCCTACTTTTTTTTTACTATATTGCACACAAAGTCCTTTATAAATAATTTTCATTCATTTTTTTAAGTTTATCTGGCGCCATCTATTGGTAGATATATGCAACTTAAATCTAAAAAAAAAAACCCAACTAAAATTAATTAATTTAATTTAATTTCTGAATTAATGTTTGAAAAAACTGTATTAACATCCAGTGTCATCCTCTACAAGTTAAAAAAAACTGTATTTGAACTTAGTGGATGAATAAAAAGTATTTTATGAACGATTGAAAATTTGAACAAGATACATATAGGGAGAGTGTGAGCTAATAGAAGGAATTGAAAAAAGAGGGGTGCTGGTGAGGGGTATTTTCTTTTGCAGGGACTTGGACAACAATTTTTGATGAATATAGAAACGCCCTAGTGAAAACAAGTTGGTTTTTTATGTTCCATATATATGTATTTTGGCTGTTGATATGTCCGCTTAGTAGAAACTAAATGCCATCTATAAAAAAACTTGATCAGGTTTTGATATCAATAATCAATATCTTAATACGATAAGAATGAAAATGCAAACTATTCAATTCTTTTCATGCTTTCCCATATGATACATTCGATTTCATAGCCAGCTTTGCTACACTCTTTGTTGGTGACTACATCTTATTCTTGACTTCGTCCATTTTGTGAGCACTCAGAACAGAGGATCAAGTCGTATCGTGAATGTTTCCAGTTTCTCGAAATCGGATTACCAAGCGAAAATTCGTTCTTTTGTCCGACTCACGAACATTAGGAAAGGTTTCTTTAGTCTCAACTTTTCCTTAAAAGTGCATTGCAAAGTAAAATCAAGAATTCGTTGGCTTAAGAAAAACTATCTCGATCATGATAAAACAAATAGATTTGGTCATAGGTTTGGTTTGGTTTGGTTTGGTTTGGTTATTAGGTTTAGACTATTTAGATTTGGTCAGGTTTAGATTTATTATATTTATAGGTTTTATTTAGATTTGGTCGTAGTCTTTTAACTATTTGGTTTGGTCAAATCTATCAGATCTATTGACAAACAAATAAATCTGTTTAAAGCTAACAGCATAAACTACAACCGGCATTTCAAGCGAGATAATATTTGTAACAGTGTAGTGGTGTCATTCGTTGAAAGAATTTTCCATTAATATTTATTTTTTATTTTTAGAATGTTTGAATTGCATGACTTTTGGACCTCCGAATGTTATACAAAATATTAGCAAACGTTGAAATGCATTAATTTTATTTGGATAAATTTTATTGCACTTTGTTATATTTCATCAAATTTAATTTTTTTAATAAAGTCAATTGCTTTAAAATATTTAATATTTTTATGCTACTTAAATCTATTTTTTCCCATTCTCAAAGAAATATTTATTATTCTACATGATTTTCTTATATCTTTTTAAGTTAAGATTTGATTAAAAATTTGAAATTGCCACACATAAATTTGTTTCTTTTTTCCTTGGAAAACGTAAATTAAATTTAATGTTATACTATATTAAGTTTTGTAATTTTGAATGGAGAATAAATAAATACTGAATTATAGCATATACTGTGGTGAGAAATTAAAAGAAAGTAATTCAATTTATTTATATGAATATTTTCATGACTATAGTGTTCCATAACATTATTTTAGAATATATATATATATATATATATATAAAGAAAGCTTAAAATATGTACTTTTAAAAATTAAATGTGTATTATGTATTATGGAACATAAAGTAAAAATTTAGGAATAAACAACATAAAAAAAACATTAATGCAAATATTTTTAAGATTTAGATTTTGATAAAAGAACAGAACATGGAAAATGTATTATTCAAAGAGAAAAATAAATACTCAAATGTCATAAAATTATTTTGTTTAAAATCAGAGAGCATAATTATTTTCAGCATAGCATTTTAAGATACATTATTCAATCTAAAATAATAAAATTTTCTATGTTTAAAAGATATGAATTGGAAAAACTGTTCCAAAAACTAAAAATATCCAAAAAATAATTAAAATTATAATAAGAATAAAAAAAAACTATCAAGACAATTTATTTTCATTATTCCATGGTCTTAGAATTTTATTTATTTTTCTTTTCTAATCTGTTAACAGTTATAACGTCTCGTCTTCAATGGCCGGAAAAAATACATTTTTTATTTTTTGTGAGAAATTCGTAATTTTTATGCTTTTTTTTTTTTTAAAGAAGTGTTCGATTTACTTGTCATTTTCATTTTTCAGATTTGTCAATTTTTATTTGAACACCTTTCATCCAGGATATGTTATGAATATTATTGCATAATTTTGAAAGCATTTTAAATGTGTAAAATTGCTCATGCGAAGAGAACAATCAAAATATCAAAAACTGTTCAATGTCAAACAATTTTCTTTTATTTTTAAGTTGTATTTTGTTTGTTATGCAGACATTTATCAGGACTTTGAAAATCAGTGTATGCGCTATTAGACAATAAAAGGGAAACGGAGAGAGAAGTATATATATATTGAAAATGGAATCCTTGATGCAGAAAAACATGTTTTTGCTTCCTGTAGACTTTTATATTTTCTTTAATGTTTTCCTGACTTTTATTTTTTTGTAATAAATGTTATAATATTAGGATCACATGAAATAATGAAATATTGTAACCATGCTTCCTCCTACACACTGGCAAGAGCGTCCCCTGTGGCGTTCAGGAGAAAGGGTCAGTAAGCCTCAAGATTCTCACCCGAGAGGAAGTACAGCGCAACCTGCGCTCCCGCTGAGAAACGTTTAGTTTATAGTCTTCAATACACACACACACACACACACATACACACATATATATATACATATAATCAATGTAACTCAGCGTATTAGTTGGCCTACAGATTCTCACCCGTATAGAAAGCATATTTCGTGCATCCTGCGCGTAACCAAGTTTCGGGTTTTTGCCTTAGAAGTACAGTCCTTCCACGAATGTGTAAATTATTTATCTTTAAATGTGTTACAATATTTAATGTCTCTAATTGTATGTGTGTGATGTTTGAACGTGTGTCAATAAAGCTGTGAGTTCTCCGATCTGTGCCTCAAGTATCTCAATCCAACCACACCCAGTTACAAACTGGTTGCCTAACCTACACTCTAAGATTTATTAATTTTAAAGTTGTAAAAATCAAATGTGTGAAAATAAACTTTTAAGCAACGTATCTTAGCATAGATATAGTATTTTGAAGAAATATCTGTAAATAAGATTTCACGTTTTAAGAATTTTCTAGCCATGAATAGAACAATGGTGAAAATTTGTGTTTGCTATGAAGATATATTATAACTGAGATCTCATATGTTGAAAATAAAATGTTTTATTGAATTGTGAGAAAATATGAATGACGTACAGAAGTTTGACCTTGAAAAATCACATCTGTGTGTGCACAGGAACATGAGATTTTACAACACAATTGCATCTTGTCAGGAAAAAAAAAATGCACTGGAGAATTTTTGTATATTTATCCTAATAACAAAAACAATTCCATAGAAATTGTAGAAATATGTTTCAATAGAACTTTTTCTTGTATCATTTAAGGCAATAGAAAGAACTTCTCATAACTTAAAAAGAGTTGTTATTTTATTATTTTTTTTTATTTTGAATGTTTATAAAATATCATTACAAATTAGTTTATCAAATTTGATTGAAATTAATTTATTTAAAACTGGTCTTCCAAATATAGTATATTTCCCATTCCAAATCGTGCTTAATTACGACTACGATTAGTATGTTCTTGAATATTTTAACACATCAAAAGTAATGATTTTTTTTAATATTAGTTTCTTTGCAGTATAATATTTTTTGATATGAAATAGCTTTTAATAATGTCATTAATTATTAATATATCCTTTACTGTAATTTTTAAGGAATAACTTTTTATTTTTTAAAAACGATAATCACTTCCATTTCGAATGTCAGATCTCCTTTTCTTGAAATAAAATAGAAATATCTCCGAAATCTTTTGGGATTCATGGCTTACATCTACAGAAGAAAAAGAGAGATGGAGGGATTTTATATAGGGAAATATTATTTATATTGATAAAAAATTGTTTCGATATTTATACCTGTAATTAATAATAAAAAACATCGTATTGATTTTCAAATCAAACTGTTTTGAACAGGCACGATGCAAACGATTTAATTTTTTGAAAACGATTTTTCATAAAATTCTTGCTCACTAAGTTTTAAAGTAGAGGTAGAGAATTACACGGCTATACAAAGGGGGGGGGGGATTTATTATGATTGTAAATCTTTTATTTATTTCCTTTTTTGTTTAACTTCAGAAAACATTTTTTTAAATTGCAATTTTTAAAAACTTTTCACGTTAGTTGAATTTAATAAGCGTAATTTTTCAATTCCTTCTATTAACTCACACTCTCCCTATATATATCTTGTTCAAATTTTCAATCGTTCATAAAATACTTTTTATTCATTCACTCAAGTTCAAATACATTTTTTTTTAAACTTGTAGTGGATGACAC
>BPLQ01012612.1:0-37407 GCA_021605075.1 Caerostris darwini | reverse complement strand
CAAGTTCAAATACATTTTTTTTAACTTGTAGTGGATGACACTGGATGCTAATACAGTTTTTTCAAATATTAATTCAGTAATTAAATTTAATTAATTTTAGGTTTTTTTTAGATTTAAGTTGCCTATATCTACCAATAGATGGCGCCAGATAAACTTAAAAAAATGAATGAAAATTATTTATAAAGGACTTTCTGCAACATAGTGAAAAAAAAATAGGAATTGACTTAAATTTTTTTTTTTTTTATATTACTTGTTAGTTCTTGATTAGTATATAAATCGATAATGAAAGTTGATAATGTTTTTGTTTAATGTAACTATGTAATGAAAACAATTCTCTAACTGTAGTTATTTATATCTAATGCAAAAAGTATGCATTAGATATAAATAACTGTATATTACTAAATGTAATTTTGTATTTCTTATATTTTTGTTACTTTGAGATTTTAATGACTTCTGTAAAGTTAAATCCGTAATTACTTACAGAAAAATTTTATCATTTACAAATTTAATTCCTAAGATTAAATAAAGACCTTTCTTAAGGGAAAGAGGCAAAATGGCGTAAAAGAGACTCTTAATTCTAAACGAATACTAACGAAGAATTCTTAATTCTAAACGAATACATTAAAGAGTAAAATTTCTTTAAAGAATTGTTGGAATAATGCAGTTTAAATAAGACACGATTCAGTTTAATTCTGTAAGTTAAGCATTTAATCCGATTATGGTGTCAATTTACTGAAAAATCAAGTTCGCTTTGTTATCTATTGTGCAACAGAGGATGGAATCGCATTTGAAATGTTTATTTACAATTAGAATTTTTGAATACCTAAATACTAATAATTAATATTTTATGAAATTGGTTAAAAATTATCTTTTTCAAATCTTATCAAAAAATTTATTTAAATGATTTAATCTTTAATCTGACGAAATTTGCATCTCCAGTACGTTTTATATTACTATTTATAGTATAAAAATATTTAATTGAATGTGTTTATTTAAAATCTCATGCACTATAAATATTATGGAGAAAAGTAGGCTATTAAAAGTTTTAAAAATATTGTGGAAAAATTATGTACTAAACTTTTTATGGATGAGTAAAATCTATTTAAAAAATTTTTTTCCCCCGCATATTTGTTATTAATTAGATATCCCCTCTTTTTTTCAATTCCTTCTATTAGCTCACATTCTCCCTATATATATCTGGTTCAAATTTTCAATCGTTCATAAAATACTTTTTATTCATCCACTCAAGTTCAAATTTTTTTTTTTTTGAACTTGTAGCGGATGACACTGGATGTTAATACAGTTTTTTCAAATATTAATTCCTTAATTAAATTTTATTAATTAATTTTAGTTTTTTGTTAGATTTGAGTTGCATATATCTACCAATAGAGGGCGCCAGATAAACTTAAAAAAATGAATGAAAATCATTTGTAAAGGACTTTCTGCAATAGAGTGAAAAAAAAAGTAGGAATTGACTTTAAATAAAAAAAAAATTATATTACTTGTTATCTTTTATAAAAAAAATTTTTATTCTTGAAACAAAATAGAGTTTAAAAATAATATTAATATTTTATAATTGTATAACTTTAAAAAATATTTTATGAAATATGGATTTTAATGTTTTTCGATAATATTTTTACCTGTAGTGCTCAGGTTGGGAAACCAGATTGTAACTGGGAGTGGTTGGATTGAGATACTCAAGGCGTAGGTTAGAGAACTCACAGTTTTATTGACACACGCACAAACTCTACTCTCATAAAATTAGAGACGTATAATATTTAACACATTTAAAGACATAAAATTAAAAATTCGATGAAGGATTCCACTTCTAAGCCGAAAACCCGATACTCTGCTACACGCAGGATGCGCGAAATATACTTCCTTTCCTGGTGAGTCTGCAGGCTAACTAATACGCAGAATTGCACTAAATATATTTCTCTCTAGATGAGAGATTATAAATTAAACGTTTCTCAACGGGAGCTCAGGTTGAGCAGTACTTCCTCTTGGGTGAGAGTCTCGAAGCCTACTGACCATTTCTCCTGCACGCTACAGGGAGCGCTTCTGCCAGTGCGTAGGAGGAAACATGGTTACATACCTTATATTTAAACTTCATTTTTATTTCATATATGATGGTAATGTTTAATTAATGTTAATGTTGCTTAATGTTGCTGTTTTAAATACGGTATGAGATATACATTTATTTTAAGAAAATATCTATTAATTGTTATACGAGTTATTATTAAATTTCATTTTGTTCTAATGTTTTTATTTAGATTAAAATTATACGATGAACATTTTCAAATTAAGGGCCATGGCCGAGTGGCTAGCGCTCTGGCGCTCGGTACCACAGGTTTCGGGTTCGAGTCCCGGCGGTGCCATGGATGTTTGTAGTGGTTCGGAATCCACTTTAAACCGTAGGTCCCGTTCTAATAGGATCGTAAAGCGTTGCCAGGGGCATTGTGACTCCGCGTCCGTGGCTTATCTTCAAGTTACACGCGCCACCTGGGTAATGCAAAGTGAGTAACGTCTGTGCAGCGCTTGCCTTAAGGCATCCAAGATCAAGTTGTCTAAGTGTTTGCCAGCTGCATTAGAAAGAAAAAAAAGCATTTTCAAATTTATTAAGAAGTTCTAGATGCTGATGTGATGTGTTTAACTCTTAACTCAGTACATTATCAGTTTTTGATCCTTTGCATTTTTATAAACATACAAATAGTCAAAGTTAAATAACTGCGTTTTTGAAGTTCGACAGCAGAGATTTTTTTGTTGGTTATAATTGGGTCATCATCGTATTCTTAACGATGCAAATTCTGAGCAACTTTTATTCCGACGTGAATTTGAATTATATTTTTTGAATATTGTTAGCTATGTAGATTTCTTGAGTATCTTAGTGATTAATATTATTTTATCATTATTACATATCTGTTAGCGTTTGTAATTTTACTGGAAAAAAAAAAATCTTAAAAAAGGTGTGACTTTTAAATGAAATTAAATGAATAAAGCTTCAAACTTTTTTTTTTTTCTTCCTGTATTTGGATTGGATTGGATTGGATTGGATATTGGATTTTTAGTTTATTTTAATTCATTTCTTTGCGTTTTTTTCTTTTTGTTGAAATTTATATAAGGCACCCCTAATTTGTCAACGTAAATTATTTTCGTGACATTTTTATATTTGGTTTTTTTACTAATATACCTATCACTTGTAAAAAAATTATGTATATATATATTTATATTTATCGACTATATATTTAAATATTTTCTCATTCAGTTTTTAAACATAATTTTTTTTTCTAAGCTAATTTAGACAATGTAGAAGTGAGAAAAATAAGCAAAAGCAATACTGATAGTAAGGATCCACAATGCATTCTCGAAGCAAACTATGTATCTAACGCGGAAGAGTTCAAGGTTGATAGATCTTTTCTAGTTTTTCTACCCTATTCGACCTTGGAACCGAGGATTGGAGAGAGGGAGGAAAAAGAGAGTGGACAGTCGAGTGAAGAGTTTCAGGCAGTACGAAGTGTACAAAGACCCTAAAACGAACTGGCTTTTTAAGATGATTTGTAAATATTTGTTATATAATTGTGTTGTGTGCTACAGTTGCAGTGCTGTTTTTGCTATTTTAATAAATATGGCAACTAAACATCGCGTTATTATTTTAAGAAATAATTTAGTTTCCGCCCATAAATAACACTGAATCCATACCATATTCGGTCTTAATTTGTATTCTGATATTTGATCTCTAATTTGTACTCTGATTTTTTTAATTTATTAGTAGAACTTTAAAAATATTTTATGAAGCAATTTTGTTAATGTTTTATAAATTTTTTAATGTAATTAGAAAAGAATATTTATCAATTATATCGGTTTTCTTTTTCAAAAATTAAAATATTTTAACAGAATTTTTTTTTTTTTAATAGGTAACTATGTCTTCCTCTGAAAGTAAACAATCACAGCTGTCTCCCGAAAAGCAGCAAGACAGTCCTCCCATCAAGAAACCACAATCATTCTTATCATCAGTTTTCAGCAATCATAAACCATTTGGTAAGAAAAACTTATTTAGTTCAGGAACTGAAGATAAACAGTGGACAAATGAAAAAGGTCAGGGCTTTTTCAGCTCTGTTATACAATCCAATCAAGGTCTGTTAACCGATTTATCATCGAAATTGGAAGCAGCATTGAGCTTAAGTTTAGATGCTTTGGATTCTGACTCGTCGTCTAGGAGTGATGAGACTTCATGCAAAAATTCCAGAATCAATGAACTGTCAAACAGCAGTTCTCAAGCGGATGTCCGTCGAATAAGCTTACCTGTGACAAAAACTGAGCAAATAGCTCGACATCGTTATTCAAAACGAAGAGGTACAAGACATAAAGACAGATCCGTATATGGTCAACCAGAAATAAGTTCTATTGAGGTCAAGACGAAATCATGGAAAGATCATTCTCAGGAATCCTTGGATACTGTGGACAGTGGTCAAAGTTTAGGCAACTGTAGCAGCTTATCTGCAAGTGGTACAGATTACAGGTCATCTAAAAATGATCCTTTCTATGTCTTCCGCCATACTGAATCTATTGGTATTGGCAGTGAATCCGATCCATGTGGTCAGAGTACTTCCTTGGATTCATCTGATGCTGAATCTATTCCTGAAAGCCGTGGATTCGGTTTTGGAAGATCTGTATCAGGAAGTTCTCTGCATTCTTGGGCATCTAGTCCTAGTAATGACAGTCAACCTGATGATATTACTTTGGAGGCTATGGAATTTATGAAGCACTTTGTGAAAAAAATATTTTTTGATAGGTAATGAATATTTCATTTTAAAATTGCTGCATAGATTTTTTTTCATTGAATTTTATTGAGGTCCTGCAGAATTACTTAAAAGAAAAAAAAAATCGTATTTATATTTTAGAACGCTGCAATTAAATATTTGAAAAATATAATAGAAACTTTTATAAGGACTCCAAAACCTGTAACAGTTGTAATATTTAAGTGCAGTAAATTCAATATTATCGTGTTCAGTAGTTATAAATAAATGCAATATAAAAGCTATTTTTCTTCAATGCTATTCAATAAAAAATAATTTTTTAAACAAATGCTTTTATAGATTTAATTCAAATCTGATATTCATAATATTTAATGCTTTTTTTTTTCAAGGAATATCAAGCAAAGCAATAATGAAATTGAAGCATTTTTTTAAACTAGAAAAAATGATGAAACTTAAAACTAATTATTCAGGACATGGAGAAATTGAAATATTAATTATTCATTTATAATTTAACACAAAGTTTAATATATTAATGATTATTTTATAAACAAAGTTTTTTTATCATTTTAAACATTTATCAGCAATTAATTCAAAAATTCTGTTAAACAATTAGAAAAGATCTATAATAATTTTATAACTACCGCATGAGTATATGTATACTTTTTTTCTGGTGTTGTATTCTAAATATTACATTCAAACATTATATTACAGTGCATCTATTAGTTTTGAAGAAAAAGCAAAATTTGGTGAACTTTGTCGCCATGAAATTGGAAGATTATGGTTTTCTCGCTGTGTCAATGGCCAAGTATGTTTCTCTTTTACATTCATTTCGTTACGTTTTAAATTATTAATTTTTGTTAGTAATTTACATATGTTTGTGTTTCTTTCTAGAGAGTCCATAATAAACTAGTGAAAGAATCAACATTTTATAGTTTAGTGCAGTATTTTGCTATAGTGCTGTTTGAATGTGCTGAAGCGGATGATTTCTCTCCAGCTAAATCTATCATGAACATGTGTTTTACATTTTATCATGAAAGTAGGTTAATTATCAATTTAATGAAACACTGTTTAAATAAAAAGGTGAATCTGAAAGATAGAACTTTTTTTCCTACATTTAATGTCTTAAAATTAGTTTTATCTAGTATAATTAATATTATTTTCAATATTCATAATATTGATGGTAATCATAAGTTTATTTTGATGTTAGCTATGGACCATGATTTATGAATAGATTCTAATTAATGTATAGGTTTTCAAGATTTTTTTATTTTCAACACACTTCAATCTTGTAATTGTATAAAAACAATTAAGGAATTTCATTTGTTTGTCAAAGTTATTGAATTATATTGTTGTTTCATTGAAAGTTTAACAACTGTTTGACTTATGTTCTGTAGATTTTTTTAATATATATTTAGATAGGGAAAGTGTAACATTAGAAAATAAATATATGCTTAAAAGCTGAATTTAAAAAAGTTTGAGTTTGAAATATTTAAAAAGTGTCACTTTTACAAATGCTAAAAAAATAATTTTGAATTTAGATTCAGCAGATAAAAACTTATTTTGTACAACAAGACATCTTATTTACATAATACCCAAATCTCTGATTTTCAAAATACACACGATTACATAATATATTGCTTTCAATAATTCTTCATACGATTTGCCAGTCTTTTATTGAGAAATCCAACTTTTGCTAGAAAGATAGAAATATCTTAAAGAAAATATTTTGAATAATGCTTTTTATTATTATTATTTTTATTATTATTACCTACTTAAGAGGTAAAAAAAACCTCTGAAAACTAAGTTTATTTCACTGTTGAAATATTTTGAATATGAATATTGACTATAAGACATTTAAATTTTTCTTTGTATTTTTAAAAGATTTACATTTATTTAAATAACATATTTTTATTGTTTTACAGGAATAAATCGAGATGGGCGTCCATCTTGTAGAGAGTACTTATTCAGCTATTTGAAAGATCAGCCAATATGGAGATCTGTAAGGTTTTGGAATGCTGCATTTTTTGATGCTGTTCAGTGTGAAAGAGCTAACAGACAAATTCCTACTAGGTAAATACAATAACTTTTTTGTTTTATTTCTCCTTATACAAACATTTTAAAAAATAAGACAGTTCTTAAACTTTTCCATTTGATCACTTTCTTTTATTTCAGATTTGAAAATTGCAGTATATAATATAATATTTTAAAGAAAATATAATGGATTGATTAAATTACATGCATTTGATAACTGTGACAAAGTTTTTATGTACAATTCTCCTTTGCAATATGTTATTCAAGTTAATATATTTGTTTATTTTATTTTTAACTTGCATCTTAAGAATGAAATTATTAAAGTTATTCTTATTTAGGAAGTAAAAATAAATTTATTTGTTGGAAATACTGTGTTTCTATTTTTACGCCACTTATTAATATCAATTACAAATATGTAAATCAGCTTTTTTTCCCCCCTTTAGCATTTGAAATAGTAAACGGAATTACTATAGATGCAAAGTGGTAATGCTCATGTTTTTTTATAGCTAGGTGCCAATTTTTAAATCGAAAGAAAATGATAATTTATTTCAAAATAATTAACATAGAAGTAGGCACTTTTTTAGTGCACTAATAAAAAAATGAACTGCTCATTTGGTAGAGTGGGGGAAAAAAAGGAGGAAAAAGATCAACACTCAGATAAAGGTTATGATAAGAATAATTTTGTTTTTAAAAATAAAAAAATAATAACATTAATTTGGCTTAAATTGCACATTTGTAAATGAAAAATACTGGATATTGTCCTGTATTATGAAATAGTCGGGGTGATGTAAAAAAATAAAAAAAATTTTGTGAAAGTACATTTCATTTCATTTTTAAATAACTTTTTTTTTTCTGTAAACAGTATAGCACTTTTGTTTCTATCACTAGACAGAAGAGTAATTTAATATATGGTTTGACTATGCATAATATATGCAATGAATAAATTAGTAAAAAAATTTTCTTAAATAAAGAATATGATTTAATTTCCATTACATTTGTATTATTTCTTTTTAAATGTTTTAGATTCTCAGTGTTATAGAACTATTGTTTTTATTGCGCATTGATTAGTGTATTTTTATTCTCCCTAAAGAGATGATCTTGGGCAATACAGTGCAGAGGATCTTAGAGATGAAAAGAAATTCCAGGAGAATATTTTCTTTGGACAGTTAGGGTGAGTCTCTTATATTAATGCCTTTATATTTTTTTTCCCTATATTTAAATTATTTAATAAATAATTCTGTTGATTTAATGTTTTACAAATCAAGAATTGTCAGTTAAAAAAATAAAATAAAATTGCTATGTATTTATAGTTTAAAATAATAAGCATAAAAAGCTTCATTTTAAACATGAATGATAAGTAAATCTATTTATATCCATCTGTATTGTACCAATTAATATTTGTATTTAAAACATTGTACATTTTTATCTTCTGCCATTTACCAGCATTTTTCATGTGCTGACATCATTACTATTCTGCAAAGCAAATGGTTCACACTATATTTATATTCATAACCTGAGATTTATAAATTCTAATTTTCTGTCTAAGAACTGACACATGTAAAAACTTGCTATATTTTTATTTAAATATCTTGGCAGTGCTGTAAAATAGCAGTCATTGTACCTTATCATTATTTAATATTTGAATGAAAACTAAATTTTGCATCCAATCCTGTTTCAATTTGCTCTGTCAATATGTTTTATACAAACATGATAGGAGATAATAAAGGATAAATGGAAGGTTGTAAAATTTTTAATATTTTGTGTAGCATTGCCTATGATTTTTTAATCAGTAAATGTTTAAAAGTTGTAAATATGTTAAAAAAATTATTAATTTCCTTACACCTTGTTAGCTGTTAAAAGAGTTTCTTAAAATTAAAATGATTAAAAATAAGTATCACTGTGTTTTTAATAGCAAAAGAATTAAATTATAAAAAAAAAAAAAAAAAAAAAAAAAATGGAATATTGTAAAACCTCAGTTTGTTGTCTGGCTATTATATTAACCAAAAGGAAAAGTGAAATGCTTAAAGTCTTACTGCAAATAAAAGTACTACAGTAAAAAAAAACTAATGAAATCAAAAATGTGTTTTTGCATTGCTAAACTAAATTAAAATTGTACTTTTAAAATGTACTCATTTGAAGAATATCGATAATCTTTTCAGTATCAAACTACATAGAGTTCACGATTTTCTGTCTTCCAGGCTAAATGTGTTGCCATATTACATTCAAGTACATTCGTTCTGATCTTTTTATATTTTTGTTAAATTCTTTTCCCCTGCATGTGTACTGCATTTTTTTTCTTGGGTTCATAATATTTTTTAGTTTAAATTCATTTCAAGAAAAAAATTACTAACAATAATTTTCAGCCAACATTGAAATAAGTGAAAATTTTATGTATATATTAGTTTTGTTATCATTATCAAAAGTGAAATAAATGTATATGAAAATATATGTAAATTTAAAAGAAGAAAAAAAAATAGAGACATTAATTTTTTAGCTTTAAAAATATTATTCAAAATTTTGAAAAAGTATTTTAAATTCTGAAATTTTATTGCAGTACTTTTACCTATAATATGTATGCTTTCGGGCTTAGCAAGCAATTTGCTATGGAATTTCTTCGCAAGCAATGTGCAATAGCTAGTCTATCAAAAGGTAAGCTAATTAAACTTAATTTTTAATGAATATTAAGTATGTAAAATATGAAAAATTTGTTTTCTGCTGTAATTTATATTTTTATATATTTATGCTAATTTATTCACGTTTCAGAACATGTTTTACTATTGAAGGAAAACATAGATAGAATGTACAGTGGTTGCACAGGGGATGAGTGTTCCTGAAATGTATAGAAAAGCATATTAATTATATTTATCTTTGTAATTATATAGGTGTCTTTCAAAGTACATATGAATTATTCAGCTGGTCTGAAATGGTTTATTTTATTTGTTTTAATTATGTGTGCTATTGTGTATTTGAAAGTTTGTGATATGTATAGGGTATTTTTACTTACACACTTTAGCTTTGTGATATTGAATCAAATATTATTTTTTATCATAAATAGATGAGATTTTTTTTTTTTTTGCAAGATTTGAACATGCAGTAATTAGCCAATATTTTTTTTTTTAGTTTATAGAAGTAAATTTATTTCATTGCACAATACAGTTATCAATAGTTACTTATTTTATTAAGTTGTTAATATTAATTTTTAATTTAAAAATAACGAGCTTTCAAATGTTTTCGTAGTGAAAGATTATGAAACTTGTAAAATTAACTTTTGTAGATATATTGAAATACATTTATCAAATATCAAGAATAAAAATTTAAAATTGTTTGAGTAATATTTTATTGATTTTAATTTAATTTTTTAATCTGCAAAAAAGTTTCAAAAATTCAAAAATAACTCTCAAAAATTAAATTTTATAAAACAAATATACTTGAATTTTTAAAAGATATTTAAAAAATGACTTATTTTTAAAATGTCTATGCAAAACAAATTTGGAGCTTATAAAGTAATTATTTAAAATATTATAAACAGTCATAATTTGTTAATTCTTAATATTTTTATGTATTAATGTAATGGCATTCTTTACTGCATTAATGATTCTGAGAAGTATATAGTTTAGTCTTTTTATTTACTTATGTTTTTTTGGTTTTTTTTACTTTAAAACTACAATCATGGTTTGCATAAATATATAAATATTTGTATTTGAAAATAGCTGAGCACTTTCAAGAAATCATAATATTTAGGATCTAATGACATTTTTGACTTTTTATATTGATGTGATTCTTCACAGAGGCTTTATGAAGGTCTTTAATCGTGCAATACTTGTCTTTTCAATATTTCATAGTGCTATTATGTGATATATGTCTAACATGATTTTGAAATAGTAATCTATCCATGAATTTAAAATTATAATTCTTGGTAATAATACTAATATTGTGTATATATTTATCTAGTTTTTATATAGCTATTCTTTTATTTAATATAATAATTGTAACTAAATACAATTAATCCTTGTTAAATCATGTCTTTAAAAATTTTCATTTAATCATGAATCTTGTAACACACACAAAATAAATTATTTGCTTGATAAGCTCACATATTTTCACAAATCATATGGAATGGTCACATCCTTTAAATGACAGAATCAGTCAAATCAATTTTTTTCAGGGATGCTTGTTAGTTAGGTGCTCTTCCAAGTAAGAAATATAATAGCATGGAGAAAGCTATTTTGAAAAAAAAAAGTGTAATAATGGGATTTTTTTTTCTTTTAATATTGTATCATTTAAAATTTCAATTATTAAAAATCCCTTTTAAATGACATTTCCTCCCCTATGACAGCACTCTTTTTTTACTCCGTCAGACTTGGCCATTTGCCAGTTTTCGGTGGGTGTGCTTATATATGGATTTTTTTTATTGAAATGTAGAATTATCATAATGAATTTTTCGAAAAAAATTAACGATCGACCTTAACAATTGAAGTTCTTTTGTGACACCATCCCAGTTTTCTTCCCTGCTTATATGTGTTACCAAACATGCTGATTTAACAAGGACCAAATGTATTTAAGTAACATTTCAAATTAGATATATATTTAATCTGATAAGACACTTTTTTGCATACGTTAAAAGTACTCATTGTGTTTCCTCAGAAGCCTAACACAAAAACAACTATTACTTTTGCTCTTTTTTTAATACACTTTTTATATAAGTGTATTTTATGTATTATTGATACTGATTTACAAGGTGCAAATACTTCTTTCGTAACATATAAGTGAGCTAAGCATATTTAAGAAGATCAAGTGTACATCATTGTAACAGATACAAAAAAGTTTATTTTCTTTATCTGTAATCAGCAAACGCTATTGTGCTATTACATTCCATTAGAAGCATATAAAAAGTATGCTGTTTCTTAAATTTTATCTGTTTGCTTATATACTACTGAATTTGTTATTTTGATAAAAGCAATGCAAAAATCCCCTTTTTTTTAAAGTTTAAAAAAAAAAAAAAAAACAGGATTCAATTAGTTTAATCTTTATTTAAAAATTCATATTATATAAACTTTCTGCACTAAATTAAGTTACTATTGAATGAAAAAATATGCAAAATGAAACACTTGTAGTGAATTGTTGATTCTTGAAATATTTATTTGTATTGCAAATCTACAAAAAAAAATGTTTTACTTTGGTCATAGAATATTGTGATTGAAGATTATTGCTCCAACAAAACACTTTGAAATGCACAAAAGTAGTAAATAAAATCTATATAATGTGTAGTAATTTAGACTGCACTCTAGTGTGTATTCAACACAGAACTAAATAGATTAAAATGTGTAATAGGTTAGTTATGTCTGAATGAAGATTTCTTTGTCTGTGTAGTTTAACGGCAAGTAATTCATAGATTTTAATTTGATATCACATTTGAATAAGAATACATGATTGATGATTATGAACAATTAGTTGGAAATGGATTGATTTATATTATCTCTTCATTGTATAACATTAATGAAATGTGGGTACCAGTACTAAGTCATTTTAGATTGTTGTTTATGCTATCATTGTCTCATTGTCATTATTGTTGTGTGTGAATTTGAACAATCATAATATGTGCTTATGAAATAACCTGATGTATTTCATGTTAGTAATTTTCTTGCAGTTCATAGTGATATTTACTTTGACATGTGATTTTACACAATTCTCAACAATAGGGGTTTACTCGGGCATACACCCAGGATTTGGACTTGTAAGGGGGAGGGCTAAAAAAAAAAGGATAACCCATTTATGAAAGCTCAATAGATCATACTAAACTATAAATAATAAAAAAAGATATATATTAAGTCAAAATTCCGTATATTAATTTTTGCATTGCACTAATTTGGTTCAAATACATAAAAGAGAACATTAAAAGTAATTTCTTAAACAAATTATCAATTCAATCTTTTCTATTTTTCCAGCTCAGTGTTTATACATTTATGTCAACTTCACTATTTAATAAAATTAAACCAGGTAAAATGCTGGCTCAATCAACACATTCAGGCATAATTATAAAATTGACCCTGGTGGAAAAAACACATTCATTGAAACAAAATATTTAACAAAAACAATTGGACCTCAGTGGGAAATGGCTATAAATTTGAACCTACACATACCTTCCACTAGAGGGGGGGGGGCTTCAAGACTATTAGCCAGCCTCCTAGATGTATGCCCGAGTCTACTGTTTTGCTAATGAGCATGTTAAATCAAAACTTTATCTTATTGAAATATAAGTGAATGAATTTGAGATTCAGTGCCTCCTAGCTATTGTGTGTAGTGCTTAGCAAAGAGAATAAGTATTATGTGCATGTATTGTTTTATCATTTTTATTGAACAATCTTTTGTAAATACACAGATGAATAGTAAGCATTTTATTGAAGCACTGATATTCTAACTATATTGTCAGTTATGTTTTTATATTTCATGGTGAATTGAGAAGCATCTTATCAGTCAAGATATTTATGTGTATTTTACAAAATGAATGTTATGTTTTTCATCTGAATTTCAAATATATGAAAGATTATAGAAAAAGTTATCCATAAAGTAAAAGAATAAACGATGCAATTGATATAAATAAAACAAGATACAGAAAATTATCAAGCCATTAACATCCCCTTGAACATGCAAGTATAAACTTTATTTTGTTAGACAATTATTTGGATGACTGCTATACATCTCTATCTGGTATTGTACCCTGGATTATATCAGGAGTAACAGCTTTGATTGGCATTTTTAATATTTTCATTTAATGGCATAGAATCATGATCTTTTCAACTTAGACAGTTTTCTTGACAAATTTTCAACAGAAAATAATCAAAAAGGGATAGATTAAGGCCTCTTAGTAATGTCATTGTGTATATTATGTGAGTCCATACAAACAATATATCCATATATGCCTTCTTGAATGCATATATGGATATTCAAGATTGTTCATCAATTCAATAGGGAAATTTCCAGAATTTATTTACAGTTTGCTTTTAAAAAATAATTTTTCATATTTCCCAATCACAGGATAATTTAAATCTTGGACACTTTTTTCGGTAACCTTCTATATTTTGACAATCTACAGAAAAAAAAAAAAGACTATATGCCTTTTTTCATTTCATGTATGGTGCATTTATTTTTAATAATATTAAGACAAGATGCTAAATACTTGAGTTATTTTCTTCAAGGTCACTTTTAGATGATTTGAAGAATAATTAGAGAAATATTCATAAGTTCATTTCAGTAGAAATATAAGCATAATTTTATAAATAACTGTAGCAAGTTATTCAAGTATGTTTGTACTTTTAAGAAGGCTACAATTTTGTTTTACTAAATTTTAAAAGTGACTATGAAGAAGTTGGCATATACTATCAAAAATTGAAATGGTGCTTTTGTTTTTATATTTTATGGAGGGGAAAGAAAGTCCAGTGATAAATATGCTTTGTTATCTATAGAATAAAATTATTTTATGAACAGTTACTTGGAATTTATTAATGTTCTCTTTTTTTTCTCTCTCCTTAAATCCAATATTAATAACAGTTAATTTATTCTATTATAAATAAATACTAATACACATCTTTGGGTTAAAGTACTATGTCTGCAGAGTACAATAGTTGTGTTCATTCATTATTAATTTAAGAAATCACAAATAGGCAAAGAAAATGACAAATGTAATAAAGTATTTTATTTCTGCATAACAAAATAAAAAAAAAATTTATAGTATGTCAAAATGTTTTTATAAAATAGCATGCAATTTTTTTTTTCTACTCTCTACCAGCAAAACAATTTTGTCTTTTTAAATTACCAAAATCATCACAGTTTAGATAATTGATTGCACTTTTTGCAATTACATTTTCAAAACGTTAAGAAATTCTATGGTAAATATTACAGCTATTTTTATGCATTTTATAAACTGGATGATTAATAAGTAACTAGCATATAATTATCATTATAGTGATATTAATTTTATTTTGGCACAAAAGATATAGTAGATATCAAGCAATAACAAACTCATATTTTAATATTAAATAAATTTTTAAAAATTCTATATGAAAACAAGTAATTAAAATATTAGAATTAAATTTTAAATTCAACAATCATTTTGTATATAGATAGATATATAAGGATCCTTTTATAAAAAGGTATTCCATTGAATTTTCAAAATCAAAGATCATCGTGTTAATTCACGTAAAATATAATAGATGATTTATAAAAAATTTTTTGTATGAGAATGAAGATCACTGGTCCTCAAAATATAAATTCAAAAATTACATCTGTATGAAAAGCAGTGATTGTAGCTCTCCCCTTGTATAGAAGACATTGTCCTATAAAAACTTAGACTATTTTAGCCAGGCACACTTTCTGTAGGAGCGCAGTTCAACAACAGCTGCATCAGACGAGTGAATTTTTCTAAAAATAAATAAATATTTATTAATATATGAACTTGGATACAACAATATAAATTCAACATCAATCTAGAACCATAATGCAAGAATTAATGTCATAAATTGAATTAGTCGGTGTTTCATGACATAAAAATTAAACATTTCTTTGAATACAGTACAGCAATAGATTTTCTGAAGCCCATACACAGGACACAGTAGTACTTTGGAATATTGTGGGTATAATAATTTTTTATTCAAATCAATTTGCCTTTTACTAGCTCCTAATTAAATATGAGCTCTAATGAAAGCATATCTTTTCATTTAGTAGAGTAGTTCTGAAAACCACATAGGCGCTCGATCAGTCAAAATCCTTGCTGAAATCTTCCAAACATAAAAAAAATTATAGGGAAAGATCCACTGTTTATATAAGCAGCAAATCTTAATGTTATCTATAAAAAAATAAAATAAAACACTATGCTTTAGCGTATTTCGCAACTACGTATTAACCTAGTACACTTACTCATAATTCGTAGCCTGATTTTGAAGTGAACAAAAGGAATGTAGAAACACAATCCGGATAGCAGGAACAGGAGAGCATAAAAGTACTCCACTTGAGGGTTTTCGATGATGGGAGCTAGTACCAAGTACGCTGAGACTACGATCATCACTAGGGGAATTACAATAGGCACCTGAAAAATTGAACATTTATTAATCAAGCACAGTTTTGCAATCACATTATACATTAAAAATCCGAAAAGTTGGTTAACACTATTGTTCTTACTGGATTCTGGCAAGTCCGTTTTTTTCAGGATCATATGTTAAATTGTTACAAATACATTTTGAAACTAAATATTTTTACTTAAAAGGTTAGTAAATAAATAAAACACATATTTAATATTACAAAAGAGTAATTCGAAAAGTTTATAATTATAGGGATGGATGAGTTAGGCAATCATTACACATTTTTTTGCATTTTTCTGGATACAGCTACCCTCATCTCTTTCCCCGCATTAATTTCCGCGGGATGCTTAATTTTTATCATGACAACCGCTGGAAGTCAAATTTTATATAAATAAGAAATAAAATAAGAAGCTTCAAATATAATTAATCGAATATGTTAATACGTGCATATAATTTTACAGTGGAAATAAAATTATGAAATTTTTCGGCACTGATATAAAGATCTTATCAGATAGGTTTGTTTCGTTGCCTTCAACGTTAAGCAAACCGCTATTTCCACTCAAATTAAGAGCTTATAGTTGTGTGCTCATCCAACTTTTATCCACCGTAGTTTAATCCCATAAAGCATTCTATCCCCATTCCATGTGAACCAATGAGGGCAACATAGTTTATAGGTACATGCTTTTTTTTTTCCCCCACTTACAAACCAGTTCACCTTAAGTCATGCACCGTAAACTTATTGTTTGAATGGCAACCCAAATATGCTTTATGTTGAAGGTAACAAAATAAACCCGTGTGATAAGCGCTACGGAAGTCATGGCACATATCTTGGGAAATATTAGCATATGATAGATAACATGCGTTTTTGAATTCTTAAAATTTAAAAAAAAAAAAATGACAATTTAAACTTTTGTTTCAGTGTTCAACATCATTTATAGATAGTTTTCGAGGGATATAAGTGATTTCTTTTAAGAGGTTTAAATAATTAAGCCAATAGATATATTTAACATTAAAGAACAGTTTGGAAGTTTTGAATGCTTACTTTATATGGCCGTGGTAGATCTTTCTCTGTAAATCTCATCACAACAACCGTCACCATCGTTCCGCCGTAAAACATCCATGCAACAAAACTGAAAAAGTCGATCAGCCCTCCAATATTTCCAGCACAGATCATAGAAAACACAATTATTCCCTTTAAAAAAAAAAAAAAGAAAGAAAACATTTGAAAATAAAGTACATCTGAATATAGACATGATTTTCTTACGCAACAAAAGAATACCAATAAATTCAATTCTCATCCTTTTTCTAATACGGTAAGTAAATAAGTGTAATATTTCAAAGGATGCATTTCAAACATGTAACTCTATATTTTAGTTAAAATAGATTTAAATTACAATAGATTGTATCATCAAATATAATGCACGTGAAACATCTTTTTAAACCATTGGAAAATAACTTTTCTCACCTAGAAGCAATGTTGTATCTATTTTACATTTCTACCGACTTTTAGTCATTCACGTTTTAAATATTAAACTTAAGGACACCACTTTTTTCAAGTATCTTAGTTCAAATTTGAACTCATTGTGAC
The DNA here is from genome assembly GCA_021605075.1 of Caerostris darwini. Classification (NCBI taxonomy): domain Eukaryota; kingdom Metazoa; phylum Arthropoda; class Arachnida; order Araneae; family Araneidae; genus Caerostris; species Caerostris darwini. The sequence goes on along the minus strand of BPLQ01012612.1, from coordinate 19,957 downwards.
GAATGCTTCTTTTTTTTTTTACAGAATTTTGAATCTGGAACTTTAATTACACTGTATATACTACAAAATATTTCATAAATTATTAAAATGGGTCATTTAAACCCACTTCGTAAGGTCACTAAATTTAGAACTGTGCAATTAAGCTTTTCAAGTGGGTGTTAAAATAAATTTAATAAAATATTCGCATATTATTTTACAATATTATAAAAGCAAATGTTTAAAAAAAAAAAAAAAATTGTAATAAATGATTGGACTCAAATATAGGGTATACATAAATTATTATCGGGGTTTCCAAAACTTTACAATAAAAAACAAGACGAAAACAAAATAATAATTTATGGTATCGTTAACTGCATCGTAAAATTTTTATATGCCGTTGATGCATTGTGGATAATTACGTTGCCAAAAAGATATGAATGAAGAAGTAGGATATCCGTGGATCTTTGGATAACAAACAACTTGACTTTTCCTTATAGGGTAAGTTAAGGATACACAGATTACAAGACCTACGTGCTATCTCCTGATTCGGGTCATCGCTCAGAATTGCTACAGCCACCCAAACTGTTACAACGCAAATGGCGGTATTGAATTTCGTATTGAAGTGTCATAACAACCAGATGAAAACTATAGAACAGGGGTGGCCAATTCAAGTGATCTTGCAGGCAACTTTGGAAATGCATTCTAACTCCGCGAGCCGCATATAAAATTATATATTCCCATATTAGATGTAGACCACTATAGACATTTATATATTCATACTACAACCTGTTATATTAGATGTTCCAAGATGCGCGCGCATCATGAGTTTGCAGAATATAATTTAATTATTCTGTGAACTCATAAATAAAACATGCAATATCTGTCGTATAATCGCAAGAATATTATTTTAAAATCAAAGTTAATTTTTTCTCGTGATTTCGACAGTTAATTTCTGAATATAGGGATGCACACATAATGTATTTTTTAATGCATTGGTTTTCACTACTTTGGCCATGGAGAGCGTTTAAAAAAATTAAGGGCGACAAGTGAAATAAAGATTTATTATTTTAAGTAAAAAACGGATGATCGCAACACGTATACAGTTTTTCTAGTACAATAATATTCGCCATTCTTTCCATACGTTCCATATATTTACCATATATTATATATTTACGTTTTTATTTCCGGGTTTGATTTAAACACACACACACACAAAAGTTTTCAAATTCATTGTGAACGATTTCTAAAGAATGCTATCATGCACAGTTTATTGATTAACAATCAATTTCCTCATATTTGAAGTTCATGTAATAATCAGTCATTCTTTTGTTCATCGGTTATATATGACCCTTCCTTTTCCGTTAAAAAATAAAGAGCTATGAACATTTTAATGTTTTTAAATTTTCTCTTAGTTAGTCCTACTTATAGTTTAATGGCAATGCGACCTAGCTGGAATGCAAGAAAAATTTGTTCGATTCTCAAGAGCAACAGTTCAGTGCATCAAAATGCGAGTGTAGTGTGCAGGTTGGGCAGCCAGTTTCTAACTGGGTGTTGTCGGGTTGAGATACTTGAAGGAAAGGTTAGAGAACTCGCAGCTTTATTTACACACGCACAAATATCACACACATATAGTTTATTGGAAAAGTTTAACATTATACAGAAATATGGAAAATTATCCTGGATACTACTTGTTCTCGTCAAAAGCACTGACACATGTTCTCTTATTTAGCGGACTGTATCACATTCACACTAACACAATAAGTAATCACAATGAAAACTTAACGTTTTATTTACATGACAATCACAGCCACTCGCAGCCGTGCTGTTCACTCTTGCCTCTCTGGCATTACACTGCTCAGACTCGCACTTATGCGCTCGCAAGCGCATGTGTACACACACACTTTTTTCGCCGCTAGGGGTATCCTTGCGCGTTGGCGCGAACACTACTGAAAGATATTATTTGAGGTTGGTATTTCTGTATATGTTGTTCTAATGCCGCTGGCAATACAGAGACAGTTAATCTTTATGGCATAGCATATAGCACCACTATTGTTATTCCTTTAACACTACCCAGGAGACACGTGTAGCTGGAAGATATGCTATGGACGCGAGTAACACTACCCTCACAATACTTTACGATCATATTAGACCGGGACCTACGACTTAAAATGGATTCCGAATCACTGCAAATATACATGGCACCGTCGGGACTCGAACCCGAAACCCGTGGTATTGAGTGCCATAGTGCTAGCCACTTGGTCCCCAGGCCCCGTATCTCTGTATGTATGTAAATGCATATTGATTTTAACACATTTTACATTTATATTTCAAAGATGAATGGCTTGCACAATATAAATACATGAGGTAAGCTTTAATAGCCGACACAATACATACAGGATACAATATACATGGGCGAAATTTGATGGGTTTTATAGCTTACTAAAACATATATTGTTCGCATAGGAATGTATAGTCTGAAGTGATGCCTTGAGGTACGAGCACTCTTTCAACAAATTTTCAGCAACAGCCAGGCACATCATTGAATCAATTCACTAGATGCATACAATATTTAACACATTTAAAGATATATAATTATAAATTTGTGGAAGGACTCCACTTTTAAGCTGAAAACCCGAAACTCGGATAAGCGCAAGGTGCGCGAAATATACCTCCTCTGCGGGTGAGGTGGCGAAGGCCAACTAATGCACTAAATATATTTCTTCCGGGATGAAAGACTATAAACTAAACGTTTCTCAGCGGGAGCGCATGTTGCGCTGTACTTCCTCTCGTGTGAGAGTCTTGAGGCCGACTGACCATTTCTCCTTTTCGCTGCCCTTTTATTAGTGTATAGGAGGAAGCACGGTTACACGAGTAGATTAGATGGAGATTGTGAATAGAAAGTCTCGTATTATCTGCCTGCTTGGAGTTTTCAGGGTTTTTTTTTTTTTTTTTTTTTTTTTGTAAATACAGGAAACCAATGTGGGAAGACTACTGAAATTGGAATGAATTTGTTGTTTTTATAATGTTTTAGGTGACACACCAAAGTGGTATTTACCTTTAAAATGTCAACTGCTTAGTAGATTAATGGTTGTAGAGCGATTGTCACCCTTCTGTCCTAGCATAATACTCATTATTATTATTTTTGTTCAATAAAGTATTGTGAAAATATTTCAATGAATTTCGAGTTAATTTAATAACGATATTCGCGAGAAGATATAATGTATTAAAATAACCTTAAAACAAAATTTAAAAAAATACAAATTATTTCGAGATGAATTTTTGAAGTAGCTGTAGAATATTTATTAGATGTGAAATTCGCATTACAACAATTATAAATAATTCCTTCCCCAAAATATATTTTCATTAAAGATAATCGATTAATAATCAATTTTATAATTAAATTAAATTTTAAAGATAATATATTTAAAAGATAACTAATTTTAAAAATAATACCAATTTTATTAAAGATTTATCCATTTCTTTTAAAACAATTCAGATTTATATCGGATTTCCATTAAAACAAGTAATATGAAAAAAAAAAAATTTTAAAGTCAATTCCTACTTTTTTTCACTATACTGCAGAAAGATCTTTAGAAATAATTTTCATTCATTTTTTTAAGTTTATCTGGAGCCATCTATTGGTAGATACATGTAACTTAAATCTAAAAAAAACTAAAATGAATTAATTAAATTTAATTAATGAATTAATATTTGAAAAAAACTGTATTAACATCAAGTGTCACCACTACAAGCTCAAAAAAAAAAAAATGTATTTGAACTTGAGTGGATGAATAAAAAGTATTTTATGAACGATTGAAAATTTGAACAAGATATAGATAGGGAGAGTGTGAGCTAATAGAAGGAAGTGAAAAATAGCCCAATTAATTTTCTTTGTTCCGATTCAAACAATTAAGAAATCTAAAATTTAATTCTTTCTGCTACGAAGCTAAAAAGTCCATATTAAGATAATTACATAAACTGTAATGGAAAACATGGGCAGAAAAATTTCAATGCCTTTAACATTTTGATGGCCGACTGTTTTTAGCTCTAGTTCTGATAATTACATAAATCAAAAATAGAAATGTTTAAAACAACAAAGAAAATCCGAAGGAAGAATGAATATAAGTTGAAAAAAGAAAAGAAAATGGAAGGGATTATAAACAGTAATAATTTTAAATAGAGAATACAGAAGAGCAATTTGGTTCTTGAAATTTAAAACCCAAAAGCCAAAACATAATAAAATGCTGAGTGGAACTTCCCAATGCTTCATTTAAATATAATTAAATAACGATGCATAATTTTTTTTAACATGAATACATAAATATGTTTTAGTTTATTATACTTTAGTTATTTAGCAGTTCATTACTATTTAAAATATAGGATGAACAGTAATTCATATAATTTAGAAATTCATAAAAAAAAAAAAAAATATTAATAAGAGTTATTGTTGGAGGATAATAGTTTGCATCAACATCAATATCATTAATTCGGATTTTTTTAGGGGTATAAAAAATCAAGTTGAATTTTGAACAAATTTTTAATGTATTCCAATATGTTTGTTTGTGACTAATCCTTAGTGTCCTGCAGTGCGGGACGGCAACACATGAGTAATCTACTCACGGATGGATTGAAAGGGGGCAGCTTCTGTTGTGATGGAGCACCCGTAGGTAGAAGTCTCACTTGGCTCCGTGATGCTCTTTACAGTCAATTGAGACCGGGACCTACGGCTTAAAGTAGATTCTGAACCACTACAAACATTCATGGCACCGCCGGGACTCGAACCCTAAACTTGTGGCACCGAGCGCAAGAGCGCTAGACACTCAGCCATTCAGGGCCATTCCAATATGTAATGTAATGTATAATAATATGTAATGTATCTTCCATTAGTAAACTAAAATTTTTCATTCTGTTTTGTTGAAAAATTTCCTAATGGGAATAGCAATGCCCAGTCCTGGTGTGGATACATGGATTCTAGCATCATCGAGTCATTTTTCTTGTAGTTGCTGTGTTTGAAATTCCATGTGCAAGAAGGGATTGGAAAGTTCCAAACCACACATGGTACCATGTTCCAAATCTGGTACCATGTGTGGGAAAGCACTACAAACCACTCATTGTCTCAAATTTCTCAAATATGTCACCCCATTGTCTCAAATAGACAACATTTGTGCAAAATTGTGCACCGCCACATATAGTAGTCGTTTTGAAAGAGTAACCTTTATTTAATCCGATATTAGTACGGCACATTCTGCAATTCGGCTCTGATCAAGTCTTTGCTTTCGTATGGATTCGAGTCTTTGTTGACCTTGACCACCAGATGGCGACATAATGCTACTCACAATCGTCAGATATAAAACAAATGCTTCCTATTTTTAAATTCTTAAGTAAATGTAAATTTAATGTTTCTAAATTTTAGTAGTTTTTCTTCTATCACTACATAAAATTATTTGTAATATTTTGTACTTTTAATGGAAGTATGTAAATCCTTTTAACTATTATCACATATTAATATATATTTTATTAATATAAAGTGTAAAGTGTCTTTAATTTTGAGATATAGAATTTACATATTTTTGATTAATAAATATATATATATATATATATTGTATAAATGTGCATATAAATATCGTTCTGAGGAAACATTTCTTGAAAAGGAATGTTATCTCTTCTATATAGCGCTATCTTCAATATTCTTCTATATATTCGATATTCTTCTATACATTTTGTTACTCTACGTGCATCAACGTTAAATTATCAATTTTTTCTTTTTATCAACGTTAAATTTTCTTCTTTATTTTATTAAAAGTCATCTCAAAAGTAGAACGAAAAACATCGCCACCTATCGGCAAAATTTTAAACAAATTTTTTATACCCAGAAAAAAGAAATCTGAATTTCCGATATATATTTTGGGGCTAATTATACGTCATACGTTATTATTACTATGATTATTATTTTTGTGAATTTCTAAGGGATCTAGAGAATTTTGGTTTACTTTGTGAATTTATATGAACCAAATGCTGTAAAAATAAATTTAAAGAAAATTAAACACAAGTAAAGATTGTCTACTAAATTCAGCAATTTTATAAATTTATCCAGTTACATAAAAAATATATAAAATGTTTGAAACCGATGCTTTTACGATTTTAACAGTAGTAACTTAATTAAGTTTAAATAGTACATGATAATTGAAAAAATTTCCAGCATTATGATAGTGCATAAGTTCAATGGAAGTATTTGCCAGTATTCGTCATTTCTTAAGGAGTAAGATATATTCTTTAGCTCTTCGTTTAAAATGCATCAAAGACCTTTTTCTTAGTATCCTATTAATTGAATATATGATATGGGAGTCTAGATAATTGGCTGAAATTCTTGAATGTGTTCGCCTTTGTCAAATCTTCGTTGAAGGATGTTAAACGATAGTGCTGCCCTTCCTTTTTTACAAACACCATTACTGGAGACATTTAAGTGGATCTTTTTCGCCTTTTATTTTTCTATTTTATATGCAAAAATATCTGTTACACCCTATGTGTGTAAAAGCTTTAATGAGAAATTCATCAACGACTATATTAAAGAAGTTTAGTCAATTAGTCAATTCTCTAGAACTGTAGAAGATTTTTTAAAAATAAATACATTATAAATATAGATGTAGACAGTATAGAGTTATATCATCATCATCATCAACAACGAGATAGAATTGCATCCATAATTTCAACAGCGATCTTTATTTAGGTGTGACAGGAAATTAGAGTATTATACGTATTGCAACAAAAAGGGTGAAAATATAATAAATTCAAGACACTTTTGACAATCCAAGAATGATATAGATATGCTATGCATTTGTTTCACCTTTTTTTTCTCTGTTTTTAAATACAAAAATAGCTGTCACACCCTATTCGTGTAGAAGTTTTAATGAGAAATTCACCAACTGTTATTTCGAAGAAGTTTGGTCAATTCTTTAGAACTGTAGAAGATTTTTTTTTTTAAATAAATACATTATAAATGCAGCATATAATGATGTAGACAGTATAAAGTTCAGATAATCATCAACGACGAGATAGAATTATCAATAATTTCAACAGCTATCTTTAAGGAAATGTAACAGGAAATTAGAGTATTATACGTATAGCAACAAAAGGGGTGAAAATGTAATAAACAAGACACTTTGACAACCCAAAAATGATATAGATATGCTATGTTTCGCCTTTTTTTCTCTGTTTTTATATACAAAAATAGCTGTCACACCCTACCCGTGTAGAAATTTTAATTAGAAATTCATCAACGACTATTTTGATGAAGTTTGGTCAATTCTTTAGGAACTGTAGAAGATTTTTTTAAAATCAATACATTATAAATACAGACACATACAGTTTAGAGATGAGATACTCAACATCAACAACAACGAGATAGAATTGCATCAATTATTTTAACAGCAATCTTTACGAAGGTGTGGTAAAAAATTAAAAAACTATATGTTTAGCAACAAAAGGTGAAAACATAATAAACTCAAGACACTTTTGACAATCCAAGAATGATATAGATATGCCATATATCTGTTTCACCTTTTTTTTTTTCTCTGTTTTTGTATACAAAAATAGCTACCACACCCTATCCGTGCAGAAGTTTTAATGAGAAATTCATCAACTGCTATTTCGAAGAAGTTTAGCAATTCTTTAGAACTGTAGAAGATTTTTTTTTTTAATAAATACATTATAAATACAGCATATAATGATGAAGACAGTATAAAGTTGAGATATTCGTCATCAACAACGAGATAGAATTGCATCAATATTTTCAAAATAATCTTTATTGAGGTGTGACAGGAAGCTAGAGTACAATATGTATTGCAACAAAAGGCTGAAAATATAATAAATTCAAGATACTTTTGACAACCCAAAATGCTATAGATATTCTATGTATAGTATCTGTTTCGTCTTTTTGTTCTGCGTTTATATGCAAAAATATCTCTTTTACTCTATCTATGTAGATAGCTTTAATGGGAAATTCATCAACGTATTGAAGAAGTTTGGTCAATTATTTAGAACTGTAGATGATTTTTTTTTAATAAATGTTGTTTCTTATCCCACTTGGCTGGCCAAGCCCACGAGCCCATACGTACTCATGATTGAAGGGGAAGGAAGCAGCTTCTGTTGTGATGGAGCACCCATAGGTAGAAGCCTGACTTTGGCTCCGTGACGCTCTTACAGTCATAGGAGACCGGGACCTACGGCTTAAAGTGGATTCCGAACCACTACAAACATACATGGCACCGCCGGGATTCGAACCCGAAACCTGTGGCCCCGAGCACCAGAGCGCTAGACACTCGGCCATTCAAGTCCCAAATTTGTGAATGTCAACGGCACGCGGTGTTCCCAGGTGGTCACCCACCCAAGTACTGACCGCGCCCAATGATGCTCGACTTCGGTGATCTAACGAGAACCGGTATATTCAGCATGGTACGGCCGTTGGCATAAAATATAATGCGTTATAAATGCAGCATATAATGATGTAGCCAGTATCAGTATAAAATTGAGATAATAATCAACAACGAGATAGTATTGCATCCATAATTTCAACATCAATCTTTATGGAGGTGTGACAGGAAGCTAGAGTACAATATGTATTGCAACAAAAGGCTGAAAATATAATAAATTCAAGATACTTTTAACAATCCAAGAATGATATATGCTACGTAACTGTTTGTGATATTGATATCATCTTTTTCAGATGACCCTACATTATTAGCTTTGCATCATTAATTACATTGATCATTAACTTACATTGAAAATCAAGGCCGGAGCTGGTGTGAGGCGGTTCACTTGGACATAAGACATGATTTCTGCAGAGTGACCTTCACGAGCGGCGACAAATGGAAGTCTGAGAAAAGAATTTTAAATAGTAAATAGAAATCTGAAATAATTTTAACAAAGTATCAGAGAACAGTTAATTTTATTGTAGTTAAAGCTTAGATTTGTATTTATTTACTAAATAATATGTTAAAAAATAAGAAATTTATGCAAGAGGATTAGGTACGACTGTTTAATTATTTTTTTTTCAAAAACTCTTTATTTATTCTTCCAAATTTATTTCATCGCCTGCAAAGTAATCCTGTCCGGACACAATGCACTTAATACTGTGTCCAAAAAGTAAGACCAATTTTCAATTTCCCGGGACTTGCGGAATTTTAATTTTTTTTTTTCTTTTTTAGGTTTCTGGCACTGTTCTTGACATCTGTGTGAAATTTGACGTCAAAATATTCATTAGTGTTTGAGTTATGCTTGGCTTTGTGAAACGCTAAAACCGATTCCGGCGATTTTTGAAATGTCTCAATTAATTGAGTAAAGAACTTGCATTACATTTTGTTTGCGGAGGCGTATAAAATGTTGCAGAAGGCATTCGGTGAGCATTTCTACATCGGAAAGAAATGTTTACAAGTGGTATAAACAGTTCAAAGAAGGCAGAGAACGCATTGAAGACGAAGAGCCCTCTGGTCAACCATCCACCTCAACCGACGAAGCTCACGTCCAAAAAATTAAAGATTTGGTGCTTGCAAACCGTCTATTTACAATTAGAGACCTTGCTGATGATGTTGGAATTTTAAAAGGATAGGTCAATACCATTTTGAGCCTCAAACGCGTCAAATCTCCATTGGTACCGAAAATACTGAATGCGCCAGCTCACACTGCATTGATTCTTCGTGACTTTTTCGCCAAAAATGAAACCCATATCGTTCTACAACCACCATATTCACACAATGCTACTTCTGGCTATTCCTCCATAAATTCAAAAGACCACTCTAGGGGACACCGTTTTGTGTCGATTGGAGAGATTCAACGTGAATCGGCGCGCGCTTTGGAGGCCATCCCTGTCGATGACTTTTTAGCACGCATTGAGGATTGGAAAAAAAGTTGGCATATGTGCAGTGTGTCCGGAGGGGTTTACTTTGAAGGCGATAAAATAAATTCGATAGTATAAATAAAAAAATTTTGAAAAAATAATAATTGGTCTTAATTTTTGAGAACAGTAGTATGTGACGAAAATTTGTTTTTTAGAGAGAATAAAAACTGAAAAATAATTACCTGGAAGCAATTAAACAAGTTCCATTAGAAGCTCCGTATGCGGAAGCTGCCACGAGAATTGGTATAATGAAGGCCATTGGTCCCAGAACGTAATTTGCAAATCCCTACAATTAAAGAAACAAAGTTGAGATAATTATGCACTGAAACATTTTCACTCTTAGTTGCATCTTTTAAAATTATTCCCAAACTTCAAATAAAGAAGAATTGATAAGCAAACTATTCACAGAAGAAAGATTATTCCACGTCATGAATAAAAATTTATGTCAGTAATCTTTATTTCGTAGTTTCTCAACAAAATATCAATTATTTTGGACATGAGGAAGTAAAATTGAAAACTATATTTCTATCTAACTGCATCATTTAAAATCATTCCCAGATTTAAAACAAACTATTTTCCCAGAAGAAAATATATAATTTTTTTCATGACATGGGATAATTTAAGTCTTCAATCTTTATTTTGCAATTTCTGAACAAAATATCAATTATTCTGGCAATTATTAAATAAGATTCTGGAATTTTTTGATTGGATGACATTTTTCTTTCAATATTAAGGAGAGAAAAATGCTATTTAGATCTTAGATTATATTATTCTTATTAAAAATATCTTGCGGCCTAATAACCGAGTGACTAGTGCTCTGGCGCTCGGTGCCATGGATGTTTGTAGTGTTTCGAAATCCACTTTAAACTGTATGTCCCGTTCTAATATGGCTATTAGGTGTAGGGCTGACAACCCTACCGCATAAAAAAAAATATATCTCTGGATCTGGTAAATCGAAATCTGGTGGATGACTTTGACCCACTATGGGGCTTTTGCGCCATATTATTGAGAAAAAGATCTTAAAATAACATTATCCTTCATCATATAATGTTGTTATTACTTATCCCACTTGGAAGATATCTAATCTAGACCAAGCCCACGAACCCGTATGGACTCATGGTTGAAGGGGAAGGAAGCAGCTTCTGTTGTGATGGAGCACCCGTAGGTAGAAGTCTGACTACAGTCATATGAGATGGGACCTACGGCTTAATGTGGATTCCGAATCACTACAAACATCCATGGCACCGCCGGGATTCGAACCCGAAACCTGTGGAACCGAGCGCCAGAGCGCTAGCCACTCGACCATTCATCATATAATTAAATAGTAAAAGCGATTTTTAAATTTTTTATAAATTTCAAGGTTACACCAATTTTAAAATATAAGTTAAAAAAAACATTTTTTTTATATTATTAAGTTTTGTCAAGTGATATAAATACTTAGGTAAAATTTCATATCATCCACTTATTTAAGTTGGCCACTCGCAGTCAAGTGGCAACATGTGCATGAGGTCTGAAGTTTGAATCCGCTGGTGGCATTGTTGTAGTCACTGCTTTCAGAAACGAAGAGACTCGGAGTACTGTATGGTGAAAGTTTTCCGGTTTTCTCTGATACGACACGCAAATATACGGCAGTTAACCCTAAATGTCTTTCAGAAAGGCAATGTCCTTTCCTCATCACCTATCGGTGGGCTGTTCGTGATATACATAAGTAGTGCATGATGTCCATCGATGATAAATAAATTAACCAATGCCTATCAGAAAGATAAATATTTTTCTCATATTCTTGTTGGAATTCATATGCTTTAGTTCGCGCCACGCAGCGTCACGTGGTAGTTTTATAGAAATCGTTTGGAACCGATTCAGAATTGCGCTGTTGCCGTGGAAATGGGCTGTTGGTTGCTGTGGAAACGGGCTGTTGCCGTGGAGACCAGCTGTTGCTGTGGAAACGAGATGTTTTATTCTAAAAAGAACTTTTTTCTTCCAGTTTAGCTTTTGTCTTTGAGATGTTACCATCATCACAGCTGGTGTATATCTTTGTAAATAAATGAAGATTCCATAAATGTTTGAATGGATTGATCAATACTTCTCGAACAGCTAGAAAGCTGCAGCTAACCAGAAAAATAGAACCACCGATAGAAAGAAACACGGTAGTCCTAGTGACAATTTTCAATGCACACCAACAGGATGCAGCTTTTCAAAATTAATAATTTCTATTTTCTGTTAACTCGCCTAATTTCAGCAATTTTTTTTAGGAACGCTATTATGCCTATAAGAAAGATCTTTTTGCTTAGTATTAATTTCCTATTAATCATGTTCTATTTTCATACAGTAATAAACAGATTTGTACAATAAGTAATAATAATTCTTTATTTCCAATAAAAAAAAACTCATCCAATTTCCAACAAATCAATGAAATCCATCTAAATAATGAATATTATGCTTTTATCACGGGGTTAAGTAACTGGTGAACTTGAGTTTTTGTAATCGTTACCAAAGATTGCATTTGAAGAACTTGGCGTTATATTTAGATCATCTCCCTACATGTTATAAAAATACAACCGGAAATGTAAGTTGAAGAACGTGTTTTGAGTAGTTTGAGCACGGTAGCGGTTTTTAGCAAACAGAATCCTATTTTTCAAAACCAGACTGAATTTTTTTTCTTAAATCTGAATTTCTTTCTCATAGGGCAATGATTAAAATAACGTAAGTGACATTCAAAAAAGGCAATAACAACTTGGAAGCAACTCATATGCGTTTTCAATAAATAAAACTCTTTTAAAATGATAAAGAAGGCCAGTCAAATTATTTTTATCTAGCATAAAGGAATATTTTTATTTTAAAAAAATAATAAATAATATTTTCTCAGAAGATTGATAAAACAAAAAATCTTAAGTGATTTTAGTAAGATATCAAAGCATTTTCCTCCCTCGTATGTCTAAACATCGATCTGAACAATAACCCTCATTGTACAAACGAAAATGAATTTCATTGAATTAATGGATACGTAATAGAAAAATCTACTTAAGTGCTTTATTACCAAATCGCACTGAATAATTAATATTGTTATTACAAAAAGAAATTTTTTTATGTAAGACACGGTCTTAAGTTATCGGTTATATTATAAAAATATTGATCAAACTGAATTTATAATAAAATAACAAAAAATAGAAAAAAGCTAAAAGTAAAGAATAATAAACGATAAATTCATTCAATTCAACTTCATAATGGTTAAGAAGTATTTTCATCAAATAAACTTTAATATGAACACATTTATCCTAATATTAATAAGTAAAAACATATTTTAACTAATAAAATAGAAAAATTGCTAAGTAGTTTTTGAATTCTGTGAGATGAACATTTTAAATAACACTATTCCGTATCGTAAATAACCAAAAAAATGCAAATCATTTTGAAAGATTAAAAAACTTAACATTTTAATAGATTTTATTTGAAATTAAATTTTCAATTCAATTAAATTAATTTTAGATGTTATTATAACTATTAATAAACATTACCAATATCGTAAAATTCCTAACTACTACTACATCACTCCACATCACATCACATCACTGCGTCTAAAGCTGAGTTGCTCCTTTATGGCACCGCCAGGATTCGAACCTGAAACCTGTGGTACCGAGAGCCAGAGCGTTAGCCACTCGGCCATCAGGCCCTAGAGTAAAATTCCTAACACAAGCTCAACAAAAAAGTCACAGATGAGTTCCATGTGAGACATTATATATATGCCAGTCACGTGCGTCAGTGGTAATGATGTGCGCCGCTGGCGAACATTAGCGCTGAGGTTCAATCCACTGGTGACATGGTTGTAGACACTGTTTCAAAAACGTGGAACCTCGATGGCGTTTGTGATGTCCAGTATCTTGCCTCGTGGGTCAAACTACCTGGTGGGAGTTTTCCTGATTTTCTCCCATACGATACGAAAATGAAGGGTAGTTCTCCCTAAAAGAAGTCGCTGCTCTCTTTCTTCGACACGGATCAGAAGTCAGACTTCTACCAATGGATGCTCCATTGGTAGAAGACTGAAGCCGAAGAAGACAACAAAGCTGCCCTATTTCCTCCATCCATAAGTAGACTACTAATGGGGTGTCCGTCCCACGTTGGCGGACACTGAAGATTATTCACAACACAACATAATATAGCACACACAATACAACACACATAAAGAAAATATGAATGCATACAAAAATACACTATTTAAAATCATGACCTTTATTATTAACAACAACAACAAAAGATGAATACTCACAACCGCGACTGCATCTGCGGCGAGTAATTCGGGTGGAGATAGCACCGTCAGGTAAGAAACAATTGTCAAAACATAGCAAACAGTCACCAACGGAATTCCAATCATGATAGATCTTGGTAAATTTCTGCCAATGGAAAAGTAAACTCTATTATGGCAATGCCTTTCGAGCTAAAATTTAGGTCATTTTATTATTATTTTAAGAATAATTGAATCAAGTAATCAATCATCAAATCGTATTGTAACTTCTGAATTAAATTTTGTTTTTATGGGGTGAAATGTAGAACCACCAGTTCATGGTGCATTCTGGGAACCAGAAAATTTTCCTTTATTTATTGCAGAATTATCCAACTGGCAACCTAGCAAGAATAGTAAAAGGCTATAAAAGATTGAAATTTTTACATATTTGTCTTTTAAAAATATATGAATATAATATTAATATTTTTTAATATTAATGTTTTTTGTTTCATTTAAATAGTCCTTCACATCTTCTATTCGACTTTTAAAAATATCTCCCGATTTATTCGGGAGAGTCTCGAATTTAGGTCCCTGCTCCCGAAGTTCCTAATTGCATATAAATCTCCCGAATTTCATCAAAAATCATGAAATTCTCTTAAAAAAGGGAGATTGATTAATTAATTTATTGAGCTCATTGATTAATTCTCCGAATTTTTATATAAAATTGGGAGAATTTCGAAACAATCCCCCTCACGATGAAATGGTAAAGTAATCCACCACAAATGAAAAACAAATCTATAAGCATGAAAATATCTCATCTCAAAGCTCAGCACCACATCCTTGAAATGATGCATGACGGCTTACAATAGAAGGAAAGAAAATTTCGGAAATGAGTTATGGCTCGTGTGAGATAGAAACAAAAAAGGATCATTTTCTGGCCTTGTAATCGAAATCTAAACAAACATCTTTCCGAAATTCGCTCCTTCGTTAGCGGGGATTTTGTTTCGGATTGATAACTATTCTTTGGCGAGGGCGTGATTTTATGTTTAACAATGAGTGCTAAAATAAAAAATAAAACTTTATTCAATTTAAAGAGTGTTATACAAAGGAATTTTCTTGCATAATTAAGCCTAGAAAAGGTACTCCTTTGCCTTTTGTATGGATTGTGTTACCCACATTAATATGGCACGTAAGGGAAGAGGTATAATAGAGAGTTTTTGTATACCGTATTTTTATAATACGGTATTTTTTTCTCCCTAGCGCGCATGCTCATAGGAAATTGCGCATGCGTATCTGTAATAATGTTTCCTATGAGCATGTGCGGTAGGGAGAAAAAAATACCGTATTATAAAAATACTGTACGCAAAAACTCTCTAATTACTCACACAAAGTCCGTTAAACATCAATCGAATATGATGAATATAAGTATGAAAATTAATTCTTTATTTAGCGCTAGTTTTGAAGATAATAGAGTTATTTGCGCTGAATACCTGTTTAATTATAGTCGAACATAATTTGCCGATAGCTAGTATTGAAGCAATTTTTTACTCTTTAATTTATTTCTCATAATTTGCTTATTTTTAATAAAGATGTGCTTACTTTGTAAAATCTTTATTTAACTTAAAATTCGCTATATCAACAGTCTCCCGAATTTTCATTCACCAAAGTTGGCAGCTATTATTAATTGTGTATTGAGCAGTAATTTTTATTTAAAAAAACACATCGGGCTCAGATTTATTTTGAGCGAAGTAAAAGCATAATTTACTTTCAGGAACCAAGTGTGGTTAAAACTTTTAAAATGACAAACACAATCAGCACATAATAATAAATGCGCAAATCTCTAACAGCATAATTGCTGAAACAATCAGAAAAAGTTCGCTGCACGAAATCTAACTCTCAACTATCAAAACAATTTAACGCTGACAATTTACATTAATATCGCATTTAAAATGAATCGCAGTATTAATTTATCTTTCTTGCGTCTGTCTAATTTGCATTACAGTTGATATTACTCTCATGAATTATGATCAGTAACTCTGGAGTAAATATTACGAAATCAGCAATTATCTCGAGCCTATACTGTGAAGAGCACATGTCTGCTATGAATTTCGCTTATGTGAAAGCCGTAAAACAGTGTGTCTGAACTTTTTTTATTATTTAACTTTAAATCTTTTTAATTATGATTACCCACCCTTCTTTCTCTAAACACCCCCTACGCAAAAATAAAGCTTATTTTTGTTGGATAATAGTGTTCTTAGATCAACTGTGAAATTCATGGATGAAAGTTATATTTTATTTTTTGATTTTACAATTTATTACATTTTTTTTTTAAACAGCAGCCTAATATTAAGGCAAATCCCATTAAAGTAATTTTTCGATCATATAAACTTATGATAAAAGTTTAGATCAATTAATTAACTTTTCTGGTATGTTTCAAACAAGGCCTTTATAAAATGCCCACAATACTTTTACCTCGCATAAAATTGGAATTATATTACGCTATACGTAATATTAAAACAATTTATTAATTCAACAATAAAGTTTTTCTTAAATATGCAGAGATGTATTATTTAAAGTTAATGATAAACATTTGATTAATATTTGTTTATTTGAGAAATATTGAAAACTTTATTTGATTAATAAAAATTCTTTATTCCATGTAATGAAAAAATTAATAGCTTATCGAGAATTTATAAAATGAGAATATTAAGACATAGATATAATTTTGAATGAAATCTTTCACTTTCGAATGACATTTTTCGACATTAAATGTTTTTTGAATTTTTCGAAAATGAATTTTTCGACATAAATGACATTAAATTTAAAATAAAGTTTATTTTTAAAACAGTTTTTTTCGTATAATCTGCCTGTTACCGATCTGACTGAAATTTATACTATGAGAAAATCATGATTAGTATATTAACTGATCCCAAAATATTAGGATCCACCTTTCGACAGGAAGGTGTATAGAAAAAAAAATGAGCCCGTATCTTTAATGTAAAATAGAAAATTAAAGAGAACAATTTCCATAAATGTGAAAAAAAGTTTATTTCTAAGTAAATTTTTCTGTTAATTCTGAAAAAAAGTTTATTTCTAAGCAAAAATTTCTGTTTACAATAAATCGGCATTCATATAGTATTCTAATTGCCATGAAACTTATTTCAATTCCTTCTATTAGCTCACATTCTCCCTATATATATATCTTGTTCAAATTTTCAATCGTCAATAAAATATTTTTTATTCATCCACTCAAGTTCAAATACATTTTTTTAACTTGTAGTGGATGACACTGGATGTTAATACAGTTTTTTCAAATATTAGAGAGTTTTTGCATACCGTTCTTTAAAAATGCGGTATTTTTTTCTCCCTAGCACGCATGCTCATAGGAAAGATTATTACAGATGCGCATGCGCAATTTCCTATGAGCATGCGCGCTAGGGAGAAAAAAATACCGTATTTTTAAAGTACGGTGTGCAAAAATTCTCTATTAATTCAGTAATTAAATTTAATTAATTAATTTTAGTTTTTTTTTTTTTTTAGATTTAAGTTGCATATATCTACCAATAGATGACACCAGATAAACTTAAAAAAAGAATAAAAATTATTTGTAAAGAACTTTCTGTAATAAAGTGAAAAAAAAGTAGGAATTAACTTAAACATTTTTTTGTTACATTACTTGTTTTTTCCCTGCTTTTATGGATATCAACCAGGCTCTCGCAGTACGTTTTCTGTTCATAATATTTTCTTGTCACATAATTAAATATGATGCTGCCTAACATTGATCAAAATTTCAAAAATTGATATATTGGATATAACATTCCATTTTCTTTTACTGAAATCTCAGAAATAAAATTTCTCTATTGCTCGTATTCAATTGCTGCACAATTTTTCAAAAATATATATTGCCGTCCATTGTCTATCATCTATATTAATAACTTTTAAAATATGTTTCATATAAAGTCATTAGTCGAGTGTAACTTAAGAACTAAAAACAAAGGGAAAAAAAAAAAACCCACCATGGAATGTTGAACTCATAACCCCTCACAATCTTAGGATCACTTAAAGGACGACTTGAACCACTACGACATAAAAGTGCTAGCAGGACTGCGTTTCAACGATATAAAAAGGTTTCAAAGGTTCAAACTCTTAAATTTTTGAAAATTATTGGTTATTTAACATGTTAATACTTCTCATAGCATAAATTTCAATCGAATCAGTGACGAATAATTCGTGACCTGTCCTTGTTAGAAGAGCCACACCACATTAGCCACGCAATTAAAATAGCAATAAACAGAAAAAGATTTTGAGATTTGAACAACTGAAAGTCAAAAATTAAGCTTTTAAATAAATATTACTTTTTAATCTTATAAAACTATTTTTATTATTTATTATAGAAATTTTTAAAGGTATGCTTTATTATTTTTTTAAAAAATATTTTTAAGACAATAACACTTTGAAAAAAAAAATGGCGTGAAAGCTTACACATGTGGATTCACAAGTTCTTCAGTGACAAAATTCAAGTTATTCCTGAAATAAACGAAAAATAATTTTATTCCAAATATTTTTTACTGGTGGAAACAATAACAATTTTTTAAACATGAAAAATGAATTACCATCCATCATAAGCCCAAAGACCGAAATAAAACGCATTGGCCAATTCAGAAAAGGACGTTGTTGTACCCTGAAAACCAGTGGCCAAGTGTTCATAATGACCTGGGTAAAAAAAAAATACATGATTAAATTATATTTATTTTAATATTTTAAATAGCAAATGTAATTTCTGCTCGATTTTCGTGAATTTAAAAGCAATAATTAGCAAAAAATACTTACCCATGGCAAGCATATACATTCCTACAGACACCACGATAACTATAGCAAGTAATTTAGCTACGGTGAAGAAGTTGTTCATCATTGTGGCGATTTTTACACTGTAGCAATTGATGAACGTAATAAAACCTGTAAAATAAAAGGAAGATTTTGAGATAACTCTTTGGTGTTGCAAACTCAGATGATAATTAATATAAAATATACAAAATAATTAAATTAATGTTATTATTGCTGTAGTATCCCCTGAAGAGTACAAGAAAATCAAATATCGTGGTGCTCCAGAATAATATTCGCTATGTTGATTACCTGCTGGAGTATAAATCCTTTCTGAGAGATGGTCCAGACAATGCATGGCTGCTACAACAACTGGGCAATCAAAGATATGATGAGGAGTAAGCTCGACATCAGGGCAGTTGTCACATTTTTGGTATTTTTTAACACCATCAGCAGAAATTCTCATATTTTTATGATGCTTCATCCTTAATCTTGTGAGAGTAATAGCTGTTTTTCTGTCGACATTTAGTTCTTTAATTTGGTATTTAAGTCTTCTCTTAGAAGGAATTATAAGTTTAGATTTTGCTATGGTAGGTTAAATTAATAATTTAATGAAAACGACATCATTATATATGAAAAATTAATCCCATGAAGTTTCCTGTATATATTCACCATATTAAGAAAACCTCCTTAACGTATTATTGATTTTGAAGTTATCAGAACAACTATTTAAAGAACCTTATGCGGCAAAAAATTGATTGCAGAACTATTCTGAGGAAGATCCTGATCGACTGAGTAAAAAGAAAACGAATTGCAGAAGAGATTCTGAGGAAGGGCTTAGTCCACACTGAGCTGTTCAGCCAATAAATGAAACTTTTAAAAATAATTTTACGTTGTTTTTGTTTACTTTGGAAAAAAATACCTGTTTCTAAATATGAAACAGACGAGATTAAATACATATTTATCAAAATTAATATATGTTTAACACTTTTTGGGAAACTGGTTTTGGGCGTTTTTCATTTCTAAAAGAATAAAATATGAATTTT
>BPLQ01012609.1:0-18101 GCA_021605075.1 Caerostris darwini | reverse complement strand
TATAAGGTTAGATTAACCTGGAATTACTATAGCGAATTTGACCGAGGATAAATGTGATTGAGCACTGAGTGATATGTGTTTAGAAATATAAGGACACTGCTATTATTATTTGCACTCCACGCAATTAACCACAACAGAGAATTATGTCTGAGATGGTTTGTTTTGCTTGTAATGCCTTTTCGGTAGTTATCTAGCAAAGTCATTATAGTACTGAAGTACATTAATGAAATTCTGCGACCTGAAATATACCATTAAGGCTTTTAATAAATTTTCCCAGACCATAAAGCAGGAGCTTTCTGTTTATTGTCCTTTGTTTTGTAAAACCTTCTTTGTCTATCTGAATATAAGAATTATTTATCATAGAAAAAAAAATGGAGATTGTTGGGTATGTTGACTATGGAGAATGTTACTGATTTAAGAACAAGAACGGATAATATGTGAAACACCTTCAGGACTATCGGCTAACTATATTAGGAATCATATCGATTCTCCATTATTACATGGAACATTATTTCCTCAAGATATTATGAAATCATGACTTTTTGAACCAGAAAGTATTTAATTTGGTATAATTATGGATGAATTATTAAAAATTTCAGGTTAGAAAAACCTGATATTGAAATCCCTTTTTGATTAGTGTTGAAAATAAATAAACTTTTAGCTCTTATCCTTATCCTTTTGGATTTGCAGAAGTTCTGTAATTGTCATTAACTAATTGTGTAAATATGCTTTAATAAGTAGCAATTTGTATTATGTGTTCATTGTAGGTTGCAAAGCATTCAGATTAAGAAGAAATAAATATCACAAGAAATGATACCGCAGTAAAAATCACAAAATCAAATGATTAAGGTCATTTATTAATCAAATGATTAAGAAATGATCTCAATATTTTATATTTTTGATTTTAATTTATCTTATATTTTTGAAACTATTTATTCAATTCCTTCTATTAGCTCACACTCTCCCTATATATATCTTGTTCAAATTTTCAATCGTTCATAAAATACTTTTTATTCATCCACTCACGTTCAAATACATTTTTTTAACTTGTAGTGGATGACACTTGATATTAATACAGTTTTTTCAAATATTCATTCAGTAATTAAATTTAATTAATTAATTTGAGTTTTTTTTAGATTTAAGTTGCATATATCTACTAATAGATGGCGCCAGATAAACTTAAAAAATGTATGAAAAATATTTTTTAAAGAACATTCTGCAATAGAGTAAAAAAAAAGTAGGAATTGACTTAAAATTTTTTTTTTTTTATATTACTTGTTTTGACCAAAGTGTAAATAAAATAAGAGAAGTGTAATTGGATAAAAGAATCATATAAATCAAAGCATAAATGTTGGTATAAAGAATATTAATTAATTAGTTACCTGCATCTTCATCATCGTCTGAATACATGTCCATTTCCAGGGGCAATGCAGGTCCTGCGCTGGACGATTCAGAAGACCAGGACCTTGGTACATGACAGTGACTTCCACCATACGATGAACCAGAATACCTTCCATGACCACCATACGCCATGATGGGATCTCTGTAGTCTCGATGCCGCCACATCATGGCTTGCTGATGATGAGAAGATGGTCCCTCCCAAAATCGTGGATAACCCCTGTCCCAGTCGGGAGGAGCCGAACGGGGGGTTTGGTGACTTCCACAGCGGGAGCAGGGTTGTGCAGGGCCCCTGCCCCGAAACCAAGGCCCTGTCTCGTCATCGCTCAGTTTGTTTTCGGGACTGCGGCTTTTGGAACGGGATTTGGAACGTTCGGCACGAGAAAACTGTTAAATAAAAGTGTTTTATATTATATATAAGCAAAAATTAGCCAACAGAAGCATTGAAGAAGTCACAAAAAAGAAATTTAAAAAAAGTTTTGAGAAAAACTATTTTGTGAAATTTATTTTTGAACTTTGAGTATTTTTTTGTGACGGATAGTCTTATCTCTCTTCTTTCTAGTAACATATTCATTAAATTCCTACTATTAGTTCACATTCTCCCTATATATATATATATATATCTTGTTCAAATTTTTAATCGTTAATAAAACACTTTTTAATCAACCACCCAAGTTGAAATACATATTTTTGAATTTGTAGTGGATGACACTTGATGTTAATACAGTTTTTTCAAATATTAAATTAATTAAATTTAATTAATTAATTTTAGTTTTTTTTAGATTTAAGTTGCCTGTATCTACCAATAGATGGCGCCAGATATAAGAGGAAAATTTTAACTTTATTTATTAAGGACTTTCTGAAATATAATGAAAAAGAAGTAGGAATTAAAAAAAAAAATATTTTTTTAATATCATTTGTATAAAATAAACTTCATTGCCTAATTTACTTTTATTGATATTTCAAATGAAAATTTCTACGGAAAAGGAAATGCTCTCTTCAATAATAAATTATAACAAAAACATTGCAAAACATGTTTCTGATTTCGCATTTTATACTTTTGCCATTTGCATATATTTTTTTTATCATGAGTTTTAATCTGAAACAACATTTCGTGTAGTTCTAAATATATTTAGAAGAAATCAGCACTTTAAGCTACAACCATGTTTGGATTCTGAAATCTGTGTTTTTGAATAAGGAAACTTTGGATACATTAAGAGTTAATAATATTGAACGCAATTTCGAACAAAATGAAAAGCATCCCAAGTTGCGTGACATTCAGCGATTAAGATGAGAAAGAAAAATATTTTATAAGTTGAGGGTAATACTTTTCCACTTATTATCGAGGAGATAAGTATCACTTTTGGAGTTCTTGTCTCAGAGATTATAAAAATTTCCCCATGTTATCAGCTCACAGTGAAAACTAATTTATTTTCTAATAAATTCAGTATGCCTAGTTTTCATAAAATTTGAGTTTGACACGAAAATGGGACATCAAATAAATAACGCAAAATTTTTTTCTTTATTCACTGAAAGCTATAATTGTCTTTGCAAAAACATAGGAAGCATTAAGGTAAATTTAATTTACTTATAAAGTGACAAAGATTAATATATAAAAAGAAAAGTATTCTTTAAGTATTTTCGTAATGATCGAAAAGAACTTATCATTTAAATAATAATTTGATATTGGGTATTAAAATTAATACGTGCCTTTTTTTTTCCTTCAAAGAAGACATTTAATTCCCTAAAAAATATCTATCAATCAAAATTATTGTTCGTTGTTCGATATCCTCCCTCAATTTTTGTGGCTGAAGACGAATTCTTCAACGAAATATCCAGCTATGTTTTGAAACCCTCCATGAATCAACCCAAGTTTTGACCTCTTTAAAAGAATACAAGTGTTTATCAAATATCAGGCGTTATAGATCGCAAATAATGGTAATCAGAAGAAGCAATGCTGAAAAAATAATGGATGGAGTAGGATTTCGAATCTTTGTACTTCTCTTTTGAAACTATCCACGAACCAGGCCAATTTTTGAAATCTTCAAAACAATACAAGCGTTGCTCAGGCCATGCGTTATTGATCAAAACAAGCAGTAGTTAGAAGGAGCTATGCCTGGTGAATATTGTGAGTAGAATAATTGGATCATTTCCTGATAGTTTTCGACTTGATTTTAAACACGTGGCTGAGCATTATATTGTTGAAAAATTGCTTTATGTGTCTTTCATCATATTTTGACAGTTTCTTTTTCAAAGCTTGGATCAAACGTATCTGGCAGCTATAATTCACCAGTAATAGTTTATCCAGGTTTTAGCAGCTTCTAAGATTTTTTGGCTAACCAGGGTTTTCTGGGTCATCAAAAAATTACCATCTTATCACTATATAAAAATTACTATCTTATCACTATCTCAAAATTACCATGAATTCTTTTAGAATTTCTATGAAACTTTCTCTCTCTTTCTGGAGCATATTCTCCGTAAGCTTCCACAAGAAATCAATGCGTTTCAGCTGCATTTTTCTTTTAAAAAACTTTCCTGAAAATTGTTTTTTAATACATTTGACATGCTCAAAGATAAAAAACCCAATGATGTTCAAAGTCTAATGAAATGACACAGACTAAACATCAAAGGCTAACGATAGTGGTTTGAAAGAATTATTCGACATTCTGATTCTGATTATTCTGGCACTAACTAATACTACTTATGTGATCTGTTATAAAACCATTGGAATTAAGTTTAATATTTACAAAAATTAAAAGAATAAAAATAATACAAATCCAAGTTAGATATTTTTTTAATATTGTGCATTTTTTTTATATACATAAGGAAATTTAAAGCGTATTTATACATGCAATGATTTATAAAATTTTAAATGTATGAAAAAGCAAATGTTAAAGAGGAGATGTCACAAATGACATCATACATGAAATTCCCTCATGCATATTAAGTTTCCTGAAAGTAGGCATTAGGTATTAAAATAGTAGGCTATATTCATTAACAATTATTTTAATTCAAACACGAAAGCATTATTAAATAATATACACAAGTGTTTTAAATTTCGATTATAATAACTCTATTTTCAATACCATACAATTTTAAACTAATGTCATTCTGTTTATTTATATTATGGTGAATAAATAAAAATTGTACGATATTCTTGCAGTAAATTTTATAAAATGTAATTTAAAAACTTGAAAACTTCTATCAGATGCAGTTGATTATCAATGCACAACGTTTTCACACTTTCCAACGTCTAATTTTATTCATTTCAAATTGTATATATATACAAATATATATATATATATATATATATATATTATAATAAGCTAAATATCTCATTATATGCAAGGCGTAGAATTAAAAAAAAATTATTATAATATATTCCACATAACTTTAAAAAAAAACCCCAGCATTTGAATAAAAAAATGACATTCCTAAAATTTCTAATGTCTCACAACAGCAAAAAACATCCCTATCTTTCAAATTAACGGAAACTTTAATGATTTTCCAATAAACAATATAACTGGACACCTCAAATAACTAAAACCGCAATATCATCTTTGAAAAAAGATATGTTTGTCTCAGGTACCAATTTCTGTCTCGTAAAGATGAATGACTTCTGACTCTCCTGTACCATTAATTGGTTTTTCCAGACGGAAGAAATAATAAATGCAATGGTGAAAAAAGCCTTAACCAGAAAAGTTATTTTTTGTGAGACTAATGTGAAATACATTTCCAAATGAGAATTTATCCTTTATTCTTTTCTTTATTTTTACTTTAATCAGCTTATCAAATTTTCAATGAGAAAATACACGTACATTTCGCTCATTTTTTAAATTAAAATTAGTTTTGGTAGAATACAGAGACAAAGATAATAATAATACATTCATCTCGCAAAAAGACAGAAAACTACACTTGTAAAGTCTGGTAAATAAAGTAATATGTTTTTAATTTTTGAGAATTCTTGAAAGTTAGGCCATCAAATCTAATATCTCTCTTTCTCTCTCTCTCTCTATATATATTTAATAATATTTTCAATGCTAAATATTATATTATTAAGAATATCTAAAAAATTTCATTTCGATGCTAAAAATTAGGTTTTATGTGTAGTTGAAAATAATTGTAAAAATTTAGAAAAAACAAACAAACAATATTATGTCTGAAAACGACTTAATTTATATAAAAAACGAATATTTCTTACATTACCACCAACAATACGGGCAACTTGATAACAATAAAATGTCATAAATTACTACCAACTACTTGAGCGTGGCAACGGATTTATTTACAACTATTTCTTACATTAATATCAAAAACGTGGGTGTGAAAATAACTTAGTTTGCAGCTATTTTTTATATTCTTCTTCTTGAATGGTGCAACAGCCCCATGGTGGATCAAGGCCATCTGCCTACTGGTAAATTTTAAAACAGGAGATGTTGTCTTTTTACAGGGTAGGATTGTCAGCTCTATGCCCAATGTTCTACGCTCATATTTGACTAGGACCTACATTTTAAACTGGATTTCGAACCACTACAAACATCCATGTCACCCCCAGAACCGGAACCCGAAGCTTGTGAAACTGAGGGCCAGAGCTCTTGTCACTCAAGCATCAGGTATCTTTTTTATATTACGCATTGAGAAATTTCATATTTGTTATAATATAGTTGAGTACAGCGATATTAATATAACGTTGGATGATATTGACGACTATATTACAGTCGAAAACGATAAGTTATTTGTATCTTATTTAATAATGCTTCCGATTTAAAAAAAAAAAAAAAAAAAATAATACCAAAATTGTACAGGGTAACTGCTTCATTTCTTAAAATAAAATTCTTAATATAAAATAGGAAGTAACAAAAAAAATTTATTTCAGTAGTGGTTAGTATGTTAACATTTAAATTCCATTTTATTTCTGTTAACATTGTTGTTTATACTTGAAGGTAAATTTACAACTTTTTTAATGCGTAAAAAACATTGAAACAAATTCACGTGCTATAGTGATATTGACGACTATATTAGAGTCGAAAACGATAGGTTACTTGTATCTTATTTAATAATGATTTCGGATTTAAATGAAAAAAATGGGAAATAATACAAAAATTGTGCAGGGTTACTGCTTAACAATACTTTAATATAAAATACAAGTAAAAAAATTGTGTTTTAGTGGCGGTTATTATGTTAACATTTAAGTTTCCTTTCATTTCTATTAATATTATTGTTTATGCATGAAGGTAAATTTACAAGTTTTTTCATGTCTAAAAAACAATGAAAAAAATTTGCATGCCATTTTACTTTAGTTGTCAATTAATCTTAAAACGTTAAAATGTTATGCAGAAAAAAAAGTTTTTTTTCATCTTGGTATCATCAATTTAATTAGTTTGCAATACAAGCGAAACATAAAAGCTCGTAACGACAAAAATTGAAATGTCGTGAACAAACAGCCCGAATTTCTCATTTCATTGACTTTTCAATCTATTCAAAATATCAAGCAATTTTATTAAAATTTTATATTATTCTGTCTGCTCCAGGTTTACGACTTTCCTTTGAAGAATTTCACTGACGCTTCACAAGCTTCACTAAACGCCTGGAGACTATGAATAAGAAATAGAGGGACGAGGTGTTTGGGAGCTCATATAAATTTTAGAACAGCTTCTTAGAATCAGTCGAGGGAATCAAACTGTGCAATAAAATAGTTAAAATTTGCCTGGAGAATTTTTTCGTGCGAAATCTTCTGAAGACTGTGATGAATACATGCATTTGTGCCTGAAAAGCATAGTAACATAGCCCCATATAGTTTCGTATATATCAAAGAATTATTTATAATATTTCTTTCATACTAGAAATTCATAAAAAAATGTATGATGCGTTTGAACTTTTTAAACTTTAACCTAAGGATAGTATCCTTAAGCAAAAGGATTGTTCTGATGGGGATGTCATGTCGTTTGAATCAGAATCAGATAGAATCGTGAGCTAATAGAAGCTTTAGATATTTTAACTTTTCCTTTGAAAAGAAAGGATGCTTTCAAGGTTTTTACAATGTTTTGTTGTCTTGCAAAAATGACAATGTGTTTGTACTTATAAAAAATAAAAATATACTGCCATTTTAACAAATATATATACTATATATATATATAAACTATAATATTAAGGAAATCAAATTTTTTGGGTTTTGGTGGTTATTATGTCAATATTTCTGTTTCCTTTTATTTCCGTTGTTTATTCAGGAAGGTAAATTTACAAGTTTTTCAAGCCTAAAAAAACGTAAAAGTCTAAAAAAAATCTTAAAAGTAATACAAAAACTGTGCAGAGTTACTTCTTAATAATATTTCAATATAAAATACGAAATAAAAAAATTTGTTTTTCAGTTGTGGTCATGTCAACATTTCAGTTTTATTTTATTTCTGTTAACATTGTTGTTTTACCTTTAAGTATAAACAACAATGTTAATAGAAATAAAATGAAACGGAAATGTTGCCATTTTAAATGCTATACAGAAAAAAATTTTTTTTTTTCATCTTGGTATCATCAATTTGATTACTTTTCAATAAATGCAAAACATAAAGGCTACTTACGACAAAAAATTAAACGACATGAACAACAACCTGAATTTCTCATTTCATTGACTTTTCAATCTATTCAAAATATCAAGCAATTTTATTAAAATTTTATATTATTCTGTCGTTGCCAGGCTTACGACTTTCCTTTGAAAAGCTTCACTGACGCTGCACAAGCTTCGCAAACACGCCTGAAGACTATGAATACGAAATAGAGGGACGAGGTGTTTGGAAGCTCATATAAATTTTAGAACAGGTTCTAAGTATCAGTCGAGGAAATCAAACTGTGCAATAAAATAGTTAACATTTTCCTGGAGAATTTTTTCGCGCGAAATGTTCTGAAGACTGGGATGGATGCCTGCATTTGTGCTTGAAATGCATAGTAACGTTGTCCCATATAGTTTCGTATACATGACAGAATTATTTATAATATTTATTTCATACTAAAAATTCATAAAAAAAAGTATGAAGTCTTTGAAATTTTTAAACTTGAACCCTACGGATAGAATCCCTAAGAAAAAGGATTGTTTTGATGATGATGTCATGTCGTTTGAATCAGATTCAGATAGAATCGTGAGCTAATAGAAGCTTTAGATATTTTCACTTTTCTTTTGAAAAGAAAGGATGCTTTCAGGGTTTTTACGATGTTTTGTTATCTTGCAAAATTGACAATTTGTTTGTACTTTTAAAAAATAAAAACATACTGGCATTTTAACACGTATATATAATATATACACTGAAGTGACAAAAGTCATGGGCTACCTCTTAATATCGTGTCGGCCCTCCTTTCGCCCGGTGAAGTGCAGCAACTCGACGTGGCATGGACTCAACAAGTCGTTGGAAGTCTTCTGCAGGAATATTGAGCTATGCTGTCTCGATAGACGTCCATAATTGTGAAAGCGTTGATGGTGCAGGATTTTGGGCACGAACAGACCTCTCGATGATGTCCCATAAATGCTCGATGGGATTCATGTCGGGCGATCTAGGTGGCCAGATCATTCGTTGGAATTGTCCAGAATGTTCTTCAAACCAATCGCGAACAGTTGTGGCCCGGTGACATGGCGCATTGTCATCCATAAAAAAATCCCATCGTTGTTTGGGTACATGAAGTCCATGAATGGCTGCAAGTGATCTCCAAATAGCTGAACATAAGCATTTCCAGTCAATGTTCGGTCCAGTCGCACCAGAGGACCAAGTCCATGCCATGAAAAAACAGCCCACACCATTACGGAGCCACCACCAGCTTGAACAGTGCCTTGCTGACAGTTTGGGTCCATGGCTTCGTGGGGTCTGCGCCACACTCGAACCCTACCATCAGCTCTTACCAACTGAAATCGTGACTCATCGGACCAGGCCACGGTTTTCCATTCATCTAGGGACAAACCGATATGCTCACATGCCCACGAGAGTCGCTGCAAGCGATGTCGTTCTATCAGTAAAGGCACTCGAGTCGGTCTTCTGTTGGAATAGCCCAAGAAAGCCAAATTTCTCCGCACAGTTCCAACAGACAAGTCCCCACATTGATTTCTGCGGTTATTTGACGCAGTGTTGCTTGTCTGTTAGAGTTTACGACTCTTTGCAGACGTCGCCGGTCTCGGTCGTTAAGTGCAGGCGGTCGACCACTGCACTGTCCATGGTGGGATGTTATGCCTGAAATTTCATACTCTCAGCACACTCTTGACACAGTGGATCTGGGAATGTTGAATTCCCTAACGATTTCCGAAATGGCATGACCCATGCGTCTAGCTCCAACTAACATTCCGCGTTCAAAGTCTGTTAATTCCCGTCGTGCGGTCATCATCACGTCAAAACCTCTTCACATGAATAACTTGAACAGAAATGAAAGCTCTGCGAAAGCACTGCGCATTTATACCTGTTCTACGCGATGCTACTGCCATCTGAAAATTTGCATATTGCTATCCCATGACTTTTGTCACTTCAGTGTATATATATATATATATAAACTATAATATTAAAGAAATAAAATTTTTCGAATTTTGGTGATTATTAAGTCAATATTTCCGTTTACTTTCATTTCCGAT
Organism: Caerostris darwini; assembly: GCA_021605075.1. Lineage (NCBI taxonomy): Eukaryota > Metazoa > Arthropoda > Arachnida > Araneae > Araneidae > Caerostris > Caerostris darwini. Next base: position 8,104 of record BPLQ01012609.1, on the reverse strand, counting down.
AATGTTGTTTATACATGAAGGTAAAGTTAAAAATTTTTCAAGCCTAAAAAATCTTAAAAATACTACAAAAACTGTACAGAGTGCTTAACAATAATTTAATATAAAATAAGAAATAAAAAAAATTATTTTTCAGTTGTGGTGTCAACATTTCCATTTCATTTTATTTCTATTAACATTGTTGTTTATACTTGAAGGAAAATTTTAAATGTTATACAGAAATTTTTTTTTTTGAACTTGGTATCATCAATTTGATTAGTTTGCAATACATGTAAAACATAAAAGCTCCCAACAACAAAAATTTAAACGACATGAAGAAACCAAAATATACAGCCTGAATTTCTCATTTCATTAACTTTTCAATCTATTCAAACTATCAAACAATTTTATTAAAATTTTATATTATTCTGTGCGTGCCAGGTTTACGACCTTCCTTTGAAGAGTTTCACTGTTGCTGCACAAGCTTCACAAAACGCCTGAAGACTAAACGAAATAGAGAGACGAGGTGTTTGGAAGCTCATATAAATTTTAGAACATCTTCTTAGAATCAGTTGAGGGAATCAAACTGTGAAATAAAATAGTTAAAATTTGCATGGAGAATTTTTTCGTGCGAGATGTTCCGAAGACTGGGAGGAATACATGCATTTGTGCCTGAAAAGCATAGTAACATAGCTCCATATAGTTTCGTTTATATGAAAGAATTATTTATAATATTTCTTTCATACTAGAAATTTATAAAAAACGTAAGAAGCGTTTGAACTTCTTAAACTTTAACCCTTAAAGATAGAAGCCTTAAGTAAAAGGATTGTTTTGATGATGATGTCATGTCATTTGAAACAGAATCAAATAAAATAGTGAGCTAATAGCAGCTCTAGCTTTTCTTTCAGAAAAAAATTTCCTTCAGGGTTTTTACTATGTTTTGTAACCTTGCTAAAATGACTGTGATTGTAGTTATCAAAATGAAAACTTGTTAAAATGACAGTATGTTTTCATTTTGATAATATTAATATTATAAACTATATAATATTAATAATATTATATGAAATAAAATATTTCTTTAATATTATAAACTATAATATTAAAGAAATAAAAGTTTTTGAATTTTGGTGGTTATTATGTCAATATTTCCGTTTCCTTTTATTTCCTACAGCGTTGTCTGTACATGAAGGTAAATTTAGCTATTTAGTTAATTAAATTTATTAGAAGGTAAATTTAGTCTCTAGTTTTTCAAGCCTAAAAAAACATAAAAGTCTAAAAAAATAAGCCTAAAAATATCTTAACAATAATACAACAATTGTACAGAGTTACTTCTTAACAATATTTTAATATAAAATACGAAATAAAAAAATTTGCTCTTCAGTTGTGGTCATGTCAACATTTCAGTTTCATTTTATTTCTATTAACATTGTTGTTTGTACATGAAGATAAATTTACAAGTTTTTCCATGCCTAAAAAACAATGAAATCATTTAACGTTAGTTGTCAATTAAACTTCGAATATTGAACAGAAAAAAAATTTTTTTTTTCTTGGTATCATCAATTTGATTAGTTCGTAATACATGCAAAACATAAAAGCTCCTAACGACAAAAATTTAAACGATGTGAACAAACCAAAACATACAGCCCAAATTTCTCATTTCATTGACTTTTCAATCTATTCAAAATATCAAACAATTTTATTAAAATTTTATATTATTCTGTCTGCGCCAGGTTCCTTTGAAGAGTTTCTCTGACGCTGCACAAGCTTCACAAAACGCCTGGAGACTATGAATACGAAATAGAGAGACGAGGTGTTTGGGAGCTCATATAAATTTTAGAACAGGTTCTAAGAATCAGTCGAGGGAATCGAACTATGCAATAAAATAGTTAAAATTTGCATGGAGAATTTTTTTTTGTGCCAAATATTCTGAAGACTGGTATGAATACATGCATTTGTGCCTGAAAAGCATAGTAACATAGCCCCATATAGTTTCGTATACATGACAGAATTATTAATAATATTTCGTTCGGACTAGAAATTCATAAAAAACGTATGACGCTTTTGAACTTTTTAAACTTTAGCCCCTGAAGATAGAATCCCTAAGAAAAAGGATTGTTTTGATGATGATGTCATGTCGTTTGAATAAGAATCAGATAAAATAGTGATCTAATAGCAGCTCTAGCTATTTTCTTTTTTCTTTTGAGAAAAAAGTTTCCTTTCGGGGTTTTTACGATGTTTTGTAATCTTGCATTACATAATTGTTTTTTACTTTTAAGAATTATGTAATAAAAATTCTTTTTTCTTTTAAATCCCTGCCTTTTAAATTGCATGTAATCTCCAATGCAATTGTCTGTATTCTCCAAATTTCAATTTGGGAACTGTTGAATCACTCTCCTTATAACCTCGCATTGAGTCATTTCAACATTTTTTTAACGATAAAGTACATAAATTTTAACGACAAAATAACTAAATATGAACTTCATCGTTAAAATTTATGTACTTAATCCAGATTTGTATAAGTTAAAGTATATCCTACAAATGTTCGTATCACAATTCGAATCTATACTATCTCATCATCAGCATCGCAGCCTGATAACCAATTGGCTAGCGCTCTGGCCTTTGGTACCACAGGCTTCAGGTTTCGGTGGCATGGATGTCATGGATGAGCATGGATGGTGGCATGGATGGCATTTGCATGGATGTCAGTGAGTGGTTCAGAATCCAATCTAAACAGTAGGTCCAGGTCTAATTATACCAAAGTTTGCACAAAATGACCTTAGAGCGACAAACCAAATCAAAATCATCATTGGCGCAACAGCCCCATGATGGGACAAGGCTGTCTGCCTACTGGCATATTTCGAGACAGGCGATGCTTCCTTTTTACTGGGTAGGATTGTCAGCCCTAAGCTCAACACTTTTACAATCATAGAAGACCAGGACCTACAGTTTAAAGGGAATTCCGAACCACTACGAACACCCATGACATCACCGGGATTCAATACCAAAACCTGTGGCATCGAACACCAGTCACTCCGCCATCAGGCCCTTCGTTACTACCTGGATACCAAAAATGAGCCCGATTTTTTAGCAAATATTCGCCTCTCAAAATGAAGGTATTTTAAACGATTCACATCAAAACAAGAATACAAATGACAATGACCTGCAGAGATGTCACATGCTCCCTGGGCTCAGATCTGTTCCTCAACCGGTCCTTCTTGCGCCTCCCCTCCTCGGGGTGCTTGTGCTTGGGGATGGCCCCTTCGCTGCACCAGGCGGACAGAGCTTGGTTGGGGTAGTGGTTCCTTTCCCAGGAGGCGTCTGCATCCCTCGGGTGGCTGACGGAGGAGGAGGACAGCGTCAGCGACACCAGCTTCTCGGAGAGGTCGCTCGTGGCGCTGTGGGCGGGGGAGGAGGTGGGCTGGCGCTCGCCGTTGCTGCGCTCGGCTGTTTAGAAAGAAAACGATTGATATATTAAATTTGAGAAATAAGAAAAGTTTTCTAAAATATCAAGCTGTAAATGATTTGGAAAATCCCCTTCTTCTGATTTTCTCAGTGTTTGGACAAGTCTGAGTCTCGTAATCTTCTCAATGTTTCGACAAGTCTCCATCTCTTTATCTTCTAAGAATAAGCAATTTTTTTTGGCAACTTCCTATCTCTTCATCTTCTAACAAATATCCAGCTCATGATCACAGCGGGGACAATATGTTTGAAAATTCTCCTGCTAGTGATCCTCTCAGAGTAGACAATGTGTTTGAAAAATCTTCTGCTAGTGATCCTCTCAGCGCAGACAATGTGTTTGAAAAATGTCCTGCTAGTGATCCTCTCAGCGCAGACAATGTGTTTGAAAAATGTCCTGCTAGTGATCCTCTCAGCGCAGACAATGTTTTTGAAAAATCTTCTGCCAGTAATCCTCTCAGCGTAGACAATGTTTTTACCAAGTCTCATTAAAAAAAAATCAAATAGTTCTTGAATGGTTACTATTAACTGACGAATACAGCATATATGGAATGACGATAGATTGTTATTTGGATGTTTGTAAGCAAGGCAAAGGTAGATCATACTAAAATGAATTGTCAGAAACTTCATTTAATTCTTTTCAATGTATGAGCCTTCCCAGATGTAATGTGAGCAAATTAATTTGCAAGGTGGATGAAGGTTTGAATATGCTAACAATATGTACTACTTTCAAAAACCAGGAGACACAGCTGTGAGCACATAAATGGTTATGGTTTCTCGCATAGATAATTGGATAACTTGGTAACAGTTCTGAATTTTGTACCAATCGGCAAGAACATGCGGTTATCTCTGAAATTGCTCCGAAAAGTATACTATACCCTCCGGCTCTCAGAAAGTATTTATGGCGTACTATATGGTACATAAGATTCTTAACCCCCCAAATTATTACACATTTTAATAAATTTTTATCTTTTATATTTAAATATCTTTGGATATATATATTTATTTAAATAGGTGATTCCATATGAAGAGTAACATATTTTTTTATTACATTTTCAAGACTTCTACTCAGTTCAAGACTTCTATTTCTGACTTCTTCTAGTTCGTTGTACGATTTAAAATAGTACTTTATAGAATATTTCAAATAATTATCATTATCTTTCATTAAAAAACGAAAGTATTTTTTTCCCTCAGAAAATTCTGAAAAAGTCGACATCAATGTAATTTCGAAGAACAATCGGCGTGTCATTATTTTCATAGTATTAAACGTCTACGTTTAATTTTTATTAATGTGTATCATATTAATTATTATAATTTAATTCATTGAAATTTTATCTTATTAAACTAACTTCTAAGTAATGTTTTGCGTCATAAAATAAGTAGTATTAAAATTAACGAAATTATTTTTACATAAAAACAAAAAAATATTAAAATTGTTAAATTTCTATAAATATATAGTGCATTTTAATACGAGACTTCCTCAATAGACGGCAAACATCTATACCATAATCCGTCCAGATACACTGAATTATATCAGGAATTACAACCTTGAGAGTTTACTAATCCTTTCGCTTGAATGGCTTTAATGCCTTATCACCGCCATTCAGTATTGACAATACTTTTGGCAAATATACAGAAAAAAGGGCTGTTATAAAAGGATTAATCCACCACACTTAAACGGAAATTGCCGTTTGGATATCTGTGTGTGATATTCGGAGCCCTTCCTATTGAAATGTCCCATGTAATATAAGAAACTTAATTACTTTTAAAGGGTTTTTTAAAAGTAGAAACGAAACAATTTTAATTTTCCTTGTTGAACTATACAATCAAAGATACCAGATAAGCTAAGTTACCCGTATCGCCTTACATATAAGCATTTAATCGGAAACACTTACGTCTTCCCAATGAGTCTTCATCTGGAGGAAGAGGCGTCTTTGACGATTTACTGTCTTTAAAGCTTTCGCTCGCTGATTCGCTTTCTGTTCTGGTCTTGGAATCCTAAAGATAATCAGCAGAACACATAAAATTAATGTACGAATGAATACATATGAATATATTTGACTGATTAGAAAATCAGAAAAGTTCTTACAACATTTGCAAAGTTATTTTCTATGTTTGATTTTAAAATAAATATATTTATTGTTTCGCTTCAATATCAGAGAACGTTTGTGTTTACATTTATTGTTTCGCTTCAGTATCAGAGAACACTTGTGTTTAAATTTATTGTTTCGCTTCAATACCAGAGAACGTTTGTGTTTACATTTATTGTTTTTATCAATGCAAAAGAACGTTTGTGTTTACATTTATTGTTTTGCTTCAATACCAGAGAAAGTTTTTTACATTTATAGTTTTTTAAAATCAATACCAGCGAATTTCTCAGAACGACTTGACTTTGAAGTGTATGCTCTTATGGTTATGCTTATGCTGTGAAGTATGCTTATTCAATCTTAAGAGAAATCTCAAAATTAACAATTTCTTAAAATATGAACTAATTAGATTTTGAAGTATGTTTCCTTTCAATTTGAATATGTCTGGCAAGATTATGCAGACATGTGTTGAGAGAGATACGTGGTGATCAACCAACTATTTTAAAGAGTAGGAGCCGACTAAATCGTAACTTTTTCAAAAGTGGAAAATTTTTTAAAGAATATTTTGGATTTCGTTTTCAACAGAACTATTGATTAAACTTGAAAGAGAGGGAATTTAAAATTTACTTCGTAAAAATAATGGAAAAAAAGAATTTTTTTTCGAATGAATTTTGAAATAAATAAAAAGTAAAATTGAATAAAATAAATTAAATTTAAAATTTTGAATCAATTTCATTTGAAATTTTGAAACAAATAAAATAGACTTTCATTTCAGATGGTAGTTATTACATTTCTTAAAAGAGTTTTAGAATTTTTTTAAAAACCATCAACGATAATGTAATTCTGGATACGAAACAAAAATAATAATATCACTAAATTAATTGTATCAAAAAATTTCCAGTGAAATATGATATATAATAATTGAGTACAGTTAACAGAATAATAAATACATTTTTTCGACTCCCAAAACCTGGTATTTATTCACAATTTCTTTAATCATAAAAAGTCGGGTTTCTAACCTCACTTCTTATAGTAAGTGATTGTACTGCACTGATCCCTTATTATAAGTATGGAATAATTATCGATCCATTACTAACATATTTTTTACTAAAATTGAATTTATATCACGTATAAAAACTTGTATTAGTAAACTACATAATAACGTTGCACATTTTCAAACCGTAACAAAATCAAAATATTCAATATAAATAAACATTAAAAAGCTCATGAATAATCACCTTTTCACATGAAAAGAAAAAAAATGATAATTAACATAATATAAAACCCTAAAATTTCTATTGCACTTTTCTAAACCCAAGAATTCCAAACACAATAGATTGCATTTTCTTTTTTACTCACATCCATTTCTCTGAGTTCATCTCCTATAGCCTGACTGCAGGAATCTGCTGTTTTAGCATCGTGATTGGACAGACTATTATAGGAACCATTCTCCGTGTAGGATCCATTATCGAGCACAAAGCTCCCGGACGTGGTGCTGTCCGGGGTGGTGGTCTCGGAGGGGATGTACTCGGAGGAGGAGGATCGTTTGGAGGCGAGGGCCCCCTTCGGTGTGGAGAAGCGACTGGGGTGCTCTTCGGAGATCGAAGACGCCTCTGAAGTTTTGCGGTCTGACTTCTTTCTATGGCAAACAGAGAACGCTATTTAGAAATAATATCATGGGAAAGAGAGCAAGTATAAAGCTACCATAAATTGTTATTCTCTATTTGGGCACAATTAAGGAAAAGAGATATTATAAAATACAATTTATATTTGTAGTATGTGGCTTTCATATTTTATGAATTTAAATATACATAATTTATTTTTTATTATTTTATGCTTTTTCTACTTTTACTATATAATTTCATTTTAAGAGTTTATACCAACATTTGAATTATTGCTATTTAATAAAATGATACATAACTATATAAAGAAGTATAATTTAATTTACTAAAATTATGTGAACAACACTGAGGCTCTAAATTAAATAAATACAAGTGATGTAGTATTTTAAAATGATATTCAGAAAAATTAGATATTTTAGATAATTATTGATTTCTTTTCATATTCACAGAAACATGGTCAATGGTATAATGGTATGGTCCAGTGATAACGTGAGCAGGTAGAGTGCAAAAGAGCTGAAGCTCGATTATACTGGCGGTGACTATTATAGCCATTGATTTTAGAAATCAAGAAACTCAATGGCGTTAGTAATATCGTAAGCAAAGCATCTAATACCGATAGTCAGGCTGGCCTGGGAGAGTTTTCTGGGTTTCCTCCCATACGACAAAAAAAATACGGGATAGTTACATTCGACCATAAGTTAATGTCATCCCATCCTTGAGATATTCGTGAAATGCATAATTTGAACACGAGGTCCATACATGATCAACACACACACACACACACACACACACACACACACACACACACACACACACACACACACACACACACAGACACACACACACACGTATATATATAGAATATATATAGAATTCTGAATCTTAGATATTGGTCGAGAATTCAGGAAAAGCAAAACGGGTGTTAAAATACACACACACACTATTTTACTACAATGAAATTAG
>BPLQ01012608.1:0-16780 GCA_021605075.1 Caerostris darwini | reverse complement strand
ACTACATGCATTGTTGACGAATTACGGTGTTATACATACGTTGAACGTTTTATGAGAAAATTTCTTTGGGCTTCATAAACACGAGTAAACAGAAATCACTTATGACGACGACGACGATTTGTAGGTTGACGGAGCTCCTTGGTATGGGTAACCGCTAACTCCTTCTTTGCATATGAGAGGGAAGTTACTTTAGCTTTAAGCCCATTGCATTAAAAATAAACACATAATATAGAGATCATAATATATAGAGAAGTTTTTTTTTTTCTTCTTTTCAATGAAGTATTTAATAATTCTTAATTATAACTTAATAATTAAAATAATAAAGTAAAAAGAGGATTTTGAAGAATTACAAAATGAACGTAGTTTGAAAGAGAACTTAAAAATAAAAATACTTTCAATAGGTTAATCTAATTCAAAAAGGAGTACAAGTTAAAAATTAAACAAAAATGTTTAAGAACAGTTTGTTAAGAGAGGATGAACTGGTAATGACAGGGGAAATCTGCGAATCGTACAAGGTCAGTTGCAAGTTAGCGATAGAAGGGCAGAGCCTGGGCGAGGGGAAACGAAAGTGTTTCGACTACCAAGTCCTGTAAACAATATAGTACCTACGTGGCATTGTTAGATGGTTTGGAGCATATACAGTTGGCAAAGATTTGTAGCTGGTCAGCTTTATTGTTGGTAGATATAGTTTGATTGATTAAATTTGGAAGATTTTTGATATGAGTGAAAAGAGAAATGAATTCTTTCATTAATATAACAGCATTTTTGAATAAGTTGAGATCTTCGATGCCAGGTAGTGAACTTGGTTGGTTTTGATTTACAGAAGTTGAAGGAGGTACAGCTGCAGTTGCGTTTACGTTGTTTTTAAGCATGGAAGCAAAACTGATGTTTGGGGTAACTTGTTTAGGAGGAATAACTTTGGGATAGGCAGCCTGTCTGTTAGAGTTAGTATTTATCTTAGGAAATTTGGGGCAGTCCCTCCAAGCTGCTAAATGTCCTGTAGCGTTGCAATTAATGCATTTTGGCACCTCAAGCTTCCCTTCAATTGGACACTCCTTATGGAAGTTTTCTTCCGTAATTAAAACCGTCATTATCATGTTCATGATTATTAAGATGGGCAGCATTGCGCTTAATTTGAGAGTTAAAGTTTATAATGTTATGTTTTTTACAAGATGGCAATGGGCAAAGCTCAAGTTTGCTTACCTCCCTCATTGCAAGCTGGAGATCATCATGGCGTATCTTCAGCTCTTTAAGGTCATCATCATCGGGAGAATATCCAGTCAGCGCTGTAGCATATGCATCGTGGAGATTCTGTGCAATGTCCTTCTTCTTGATCACAGTAGATATACGTGCACAGCGTTCTTCGTCAGATAGCTTTTCGGGAAATGTAGGAGAGGCCAACCGCTCCGATTGTATTGCCGCACACGTTGTATCCATAAGTTCCGGATTACTCGCTCCTGGTGCACTTTGCCGAACGGAGTAGTCCATCGTCGCATCACGCTCCTTTCTCCTCCACCATTCATCTTCGGCGGCCTCCATCGCTAATGGTCCAAATACTTCTCTTCCTTCCGATATCTTCGAATCTTTCTAATCTCGGGATCACGTACTCAAAGCTCCTACCTTGAAAACTCAATACGCAGCTCGCCAATATCTCATACTCTATACCCGATCAAGTTATCTGAATTTTCAAATTACTTGTGTACGACTGCCAAGAAAGATATATGAAAATTTGTTGAATCAAATTTTTCAGTGGATTGTGGTTTTCAAATTAAATTCAACGCTTCTCTCGTTAAAATTAAAAAATTAAAATCATTGCCAATTAGTCAGTTTTCTTTTTATAAATATCCATTTTAGCATGTTTTAATTTTTTTTTTTTTAAATTGTCTTTTAACTTCCCATTATCGATTAAAAAAATGAACCCTATTTTTTTCTGGCATTTCAAAATAAAAATAGAAATATATATTTTTTTTTATTGTTAAAAATAAAAAAATTGTAAATTATCGGTAGCAATTTTCACAAATATGTGCCGTTTATTTTAATATATCTCATGCATTTTAATTTCGGGGCAGGATGGTTACCCTAAGCATTTTTAATTATTTTCATAATCTTTAGATTCCCATGATATTGAGAATAGCATAAAGCTGATAAGATTTTCACGATATTTCGAATAATTCTATTTACATAAATATCTGACCTAGATTTACAGATTTAGGTTCTTCTTTTGCATATAAACATATAAAATGAGAATTTTGCTGCTGGCGGAATTTATATATACGGTACGAAGAAGTATGTTATGTAAAAAAATAATTATTTTTAAACTGAAACTATAGAAAACAATTAACTAATACAGATAATAATTATTAAATTATAATAATCATTATTGGGGGATTATTCTAATTATATGTCATAAATTACCAAGTATATTTCAAAACAATTTTACATTAATTAGAAAAAATTAGATGACATAAAATACAGGGGTAACTCGAAACGATTTAGAGGAGGTTCGAGTACGTGATCCCGAGATTAGAAAGATTCGAAGATATCGGAAGGAAGTGAAGTATTACACGGAAATTAACGCAAAGATATTAAAAAAACGGTATACTTATGAAAAGAATGCATCTTGTCTTTATTTCCCTTTGTCTTTTAATTTTATGAAAAATTTCCAACATCTGTTGAGAGGTTTTCTAGTATAAATGGCAAAAAGAAGTAAGTAAATAAATCCAGGTGTCTGAGCTGGGAGGTGTGAATAGGCCTGGCTGAGAGGTATTTACTGTACGAGGAAGATTGTTTAGAAGGCCGATTACCTGTGGAAGATTAAGAGACCTGACTTTAGACCAGGAGCGATGGAGGCCGCCGAAGATGAATGGTGGAGGAGAATGGAGCGTGATGCGACGATGGACTACTCCGTTCGGGAAAGTGCACCAGGAGCGAGTAATCCGGAACTTATGGATACAACGTGTGCGGCAATACGATCGGAGCGGTTGGCCTCGCCTACATTTCCCGAAAAGCTATCTGACGAAGAACGCTGTGCACGCATATCTACTGTGATCAAGAAGAAGGACATTGCACATAATCTCTACGATGCATATGCTGCAGCGCTGACTGGATATTCTCCCGATGATGATGACCTTAAAGAGATGAAGATACGCCATGATGATCTCCAGCTTGCAATGAGGGAGGTAAGCAAACTTGAGCTTTGCCCATTGTCCTCTTGTAAAAAGCATAAAATTATAAACTTTAACTCTCAAATTAAACGCAGTGCTACCCATCTTAATAACCATGAACATGACAATGACGGTTTTACTATGCCCTCCAAAAAGCTTATTGCTAAGGTCAATTGTGCTAAAAATCCTCAACATTTAGTTGAGATCAAAAATTCGTTTGACAAACTTATTGTAGACGAACAGGAGGAGCAGGACTCTGATAGCACCCCTATAGTTAAGAAAATGCCACCCATTATGGTCAAGCCAACAGAAAATCTAAAAACTATGCTTGCCAAATTCGACACAATTTTTGAAAGTACAGTTACCATCAAAATTGCGGGTGAGATGATCAAGATGTTTCCCTTCGACGAAAATCAGCACAGAGCTATAACCAGATATCTAGCAGAAAACTCCATCGAATATTTTGTGATAACGCCTAAATATCAACGTTCTTTAAAGTTCGTTATCAAAGGCCTCTATGTTAAAACTCTTTATAATGAAATCAAAGATGAGTTAGTTAATCTAGGTTACTCTGTTGACAAGGTAACCCAGTTAAAAAGATCTAAAACCAAGCAGCCTCTACCAATCTGGCAGATTACCCTTACTAGGAACAAAAAAGTATGGAAATTTTTAAACTAGAACGATTGCTATACTTTACTGTAAAAGTTAAGAAATTTAACTTACGACCAATGAGGTCTCTTAAATGTGGTAAAGAACACTCCCATAAGGAGTGTCCAATTGAAGGGAAGCTTGAGGTGCCAAGATGCATTAATTGCAACGCTACAGGACACTTAGCAGCTTGGAGGGGCTGCCCCAAATTTCCTAAGATAAATACTAACTCTAACAGACAGGCTGCCTATCCCAAATTTATTCCTCCTAAACAAGTTACCCCAAACATCAGTTTTGCTTCCATGCTTAAAAACAACGTAAATACAACTGCAGCTGTACCTCCTTCAACTTCTGTAAATCAAAACCAACCAAGTTCACTACCTGGCATCGAAGATCTCAACTTATTCAAAAATGCTGTTATATTAATGAAAGAATTCATTTCTCTTTTCACTCATATCAAAAATCTTCCAAATTTAATCAATCAAATTAATTCTATCAACAATAAAGCTGACAAGCTACAAATCTTTGCCAACTGTATGTGCTCCAAACCATCTAGCAATGCCACGTAGTGACTATATTGTTTACAGGACTTGGTAGTCGAAACGTTTTCTTTTCCCCTCCCCTAGGCTCTGCTCTTATATCGCTCATTTGCAACTGACCTTCTACGATTCGCAGATTTCCCCTGTCATTACCAGTTCATCCTCTCTTAACAAACTGCTCCGAAACGTTTTTGTTATTTTTAACTTGTACTCCTTTTTGAATTAGATTAACCTATTGAAAGTATTTTATTTTTTAAATTCTCTTCCAAACTACGTTCTTTTTGTAATTCTTCAAAATCCACTTTTTACTTTATTATTTTAATTATTAAATTATAATTAATAATTATTAAATACTTTATTGAAAAGAAGAAAAAAAACTTCTCTTCTCCATATATTATCTCTATATTAAGTGTTTATTTTTAATACAATGGAATTAAAGCTAAAGTAACTTCCCTCTCATATGCAAAGAAGGAGTTAGCGGTTACGCATACCAAGGAGCTCCGCCCACCTACAAATCGTCGTCGACAGAAAATACAAAAGGCAGTCGAAAGGTCTTGATCTATTTCGAAGAAAAATAGCTTCAAAGTATGAGAAAACGATGCATACGGTTTTCTGGTATCGGAAAAAGAATATACCATTTTTTTAAATGAACAATATATACTTGTCCCCTTTTAATGGCACCTCAGATTGAAGATCCATATTCTGATTCTCCTTTATGTTCTTAGTATGAGTTGCTTATCCCCTTGATTTAGAATCCTAAACCAAGTCCAGTAAATCATGCTGCATCAATAGATCGTAAACTGTCCTCCCCTCATTCAACAGTTGCCTCACAGAGGCACCAATACAATCGATGAGATGAGAGGGAGAGCGATGGCCGAACAAGCACAAAGGGTAAATGTCTTCTCGTCTCCATTGAAGGTCAAACTCTTAGTGTGGCCAGTCCTTAGTCTAGCTAAAGCCGTTTGAGCAGGTCTAGGACAGGAGCACTGCAAGAACATATCAGGATATTTAGCGGCGTACCATGCATGAATTGGTGGCGACCTCCGAGCGGTATTCACTCTGGCATGGAATGAACTTAGTATAAGTGAATTTAAAATAGGTAGTACGGTGGTTAAGATGAGTTTGCGGTCCTTCAAGTTTGCCACCTTCGTTCTGTTTAAGGTAGTTCTGCAAATGGACTAAATGATGATATATGTCAATAACAAATATATCATATTATTTATTCCGTATATATATCATGTTATTTATCATATTATTCCAATCTATTACCAATTATGGAAATGATAATATGTCATCCAAATGAATATCAAATAATTTATTCCGTATGTATATTATTCATCATATTATTCCAATTGATCATCAATTATGCAAATGATTATATATTATCAAAATGAATAACTTGTTATTTATTCCATATGTATTATATTATTTATCATATTAATCCAATCGATTATCAATAATGCAAAAAATTATATGTTATCCAATTAAATATCACATTATCTTATATTACTATATTAGTCCTATATTATCCAGTTGGAACGTTTTGTTCTTGGAGAAAAACTGAATACGGGGAATAAAAACTTTGAAGTCAGCTCTTTCACTTGCTACAACCCAAAAAGTGTTTGTTTTCTTTCATAGATCTCTTCCACTACTACCAATATTTGAACGATATTCATACAATGCATAGCGAATTAAATGGAATTTTGAAAATTGATAAAAGTACAATTTTTGAAAAAGAATTTTTAAAATTTTAATTATATACTAATACAAAAATTGTTCATCAAAATATTAAATTTATTAACAAAATTGCTCTATTTTTGATTGATATATCAATATATTTTCTATAAAATCAAATAAAATCTTTCATGTTTCTGAGAAATTAAGCTAGATTAAAATTTTTGTTGACTCTTTGATGTATATTGACAAACACTGAAAACCGATTAGTTATCTTCTTACAATATTTTATAACACAATGTCGCTTTAAAAATTTCGATTTCTAAAAGTGAATTTATGTGTCACTACAAGATAAATATTACACGAAACTATTCTAAGACTATCATATCAAATATTGCAAGTTATTAATAATCAATAAAAAACCCGAAAAGAAGAATTATTAGATCAATGTGGTATTATAATGACAAAGTAGTAAAAGAAAAAATCATTTTAATTTTTTTAATAAAAACTTTGAAATCAGATCTTTCATTGCTACAACCTTTCTTTTGTTAAAAAAAAAATATTTTTTTCAAAATTCTTTTTACCTTCGAAATATATTTGAATTGGAATTTGCCCTTTTGCCGAGTGTAAAAGTCATAATGCTAACTTAAAATCTAATCAGTTAAAAAATAATACTAAACGTGCAGCTAATGAGATATCCTCTCACCATGATAAGGCTAACAGTTCTAAAGACTTTAAAAAACCTAATCGAAAGCATATGGCTAAGGCAAACTTTATCTCCGGTAATGCTGAAAATGTCAAAATTAATACTGAAAATAAATATGCTACGCTGAGCACTGCCGTAACTGATGAATCAGAGAAAATGGTTATAATGGAGAGGAAGCTTACTCCAATCACGGTCAAAGCACAATCAAACTTGCAAGAAATGCTTACAAAATTCGACGAGGCCTTCAATAGCACTGTGAACATTAAGATAGCAGGGGAAATGCTTAAAATGTTTCCCAACAGCGAGGATCAGCATCGTGAAATCACCAGATACCTCAATAAAAACGGAATTGAATTCTTTATCATCACACCAAAATTCTTAAGGCTTCTAAAGGCAGTTGTTATCAAAGGACTTTCAAAAAATATTCCGAGAGAGGATATTCAGACTGCCATTGCAGAAAAAGAATGTGCAATTGAAAAAGTTATACAACTCACGCGCACTAAGGACAAACAACCTCACCCAATATTCCAAATTTCTTTAGCCAGATCTAATAAAAATAACGAAAATTTTTTAATTAAATAGACTATTGTACCTAACTGTCACTGTAGAAAAATTCAATGAAAGGCCTGTTACATTACAATGCTTCAAATGTAACTTTTTTCACCATAGCTCTAATAATTGTGGTTTCAAACTTAGAAGCTTAAAGTGCGGAGAAGAACACTCCCATACGGAGCGCCAAAATCAGGAACGTCTCGAAATTCCTAAGTATATCAACTGTGGGGAATCAGGTCATATTGCTGCATGGAGAGGATGTTCTAAGTTCTCCAAAATTAAACCTAACTCCACCAAATTTGCTACTTATTCTAGATACACCCCGTCACAACCGGTTAATGTTAACTTCTCCTACGCGGCGACAGCCAAAACGAAAAAAACTAATAATATCTATAGGTCCACCAACGCCACAATCCAAAACCATCTGACTGAATTACACAGTCTCTCTGATAACGCCCAATTTATTCAGAAATCCCTTTTCATTATGAAAGAATTTGTGTCAATTTTTACTAACTTAAACAACGTGGATGGTCTCATCCAACAGTTAAGTTCTGCAAATAATAAAGCAGACAAGCTCCAGGTCTTTATTAATGGCCTGGCGTCCCTAACTTCTCCCGTTACTCCGTAATGACTCAGTTGGTTTCTGGTCTCCGCATATGCTACTTGAATGCATGTAACTTATATTATAAAATGCTTGATTTTACTGAATTTATTAATAACTATAATTCAGATCTAGTACTGCTTCAGGAAACTCACCTTAAAACTTCACAAACACCTTTCTTAATGGGATACACTTCCTGCAGAAATAATGGTCCTCAGGATCCAATCTCTGGTGGTACGATCTGGTGGCACTGTCACTTCCAACGTTGACAAAGCAAAGGTTCTTGCAGACACTTTAAAAGACCAATTTACTGAAAACGATACTAATAACGTTAATACATTTAATGAAGTTCAAAATACTATTTCTTCCTTCTTAGCGCAAAATAACAATGTTGAAAATATCCCAGCTACTAAAGCTTCTTTTATTATCGATAACAAAAAAACCCTGGTATTGACTCAATCATTAATAAAAAGCTCAAAACTTGCCTTTCAAATTCATTCTCCAAATTTGTAAAATTACTGATGCCATTCTTAATACTAACTATTTTCCTCAGTTTTGGAAGACTGCTCGCATTCTTCCCATACGCAAACCTGGAAAAGACCCTACTTCTCCTAATAGCTACCGCCCTATCTCTCTGTTTTCTTCTCTCAGTAAAATAATTGAACGTGTAATTGCTAATATTCTGAATGAAAACTCTACTAATCTTAATATACTAATCCCTCAACAATTTGGATTTACTAAAAATCTTTCCACCACCCACCAACTGTATAATATTACTGAAACCACATCTGAAGGATTTTCCTGGAAGCGAGATACTGCTGCTATTTTTCTGGATGTCGCTGAAGCATTCGACAGAGTGTGGATCGACGGGTTGATTTATAAAATGATTAAGTTTAATTATCCTTCTTTTTTAATTCTTACCATCAGAAACTGTCTAACGAAAATAAATTTTGTTGTATCTGTTGGAAATACTGACTCCAAAGTCTGTAATATTCTTGCAGGGGTACCTCAGGGCTCGATCTTGGGACCATTTCTTTATAACATTTATATTAATGACATTCCACAAGATCACAAAATTATTTTAGCTCTCTACGCAGATGATACAGCTTCAATTACTCAGGGGCGGCGCACACATATTATACAGAAAAATCTACAAAATTATATCTATAAACTTGAAAATTGGCTTAACAATTGGAAGATTAAACTAAACGTCGCGGAGACTGGAGCAGTACTAGGATTACTATAATATTATTTATTATAGTAATCCTAGTACTATAATTATACTATGTTTACCAGGAAAAATAAATTTAATACTCCTAACATAACCATTTATAATACTAACATTTCCTGGTCTAAAGAAGCAAAATACTTTGGTGTGATATTAGATAAGAAACTTAACTATTTCTCTCACATTAAATACCTTCGCAATAAATTTAATAACCAATTAAGAAATTTCTTTCCTTTAATACGTAGAAACTCCTCACTAACAATTGAACTTAAAAAGCTAATCTACCTTTCTTACATCAGACCCATTATAACATATGCGAGTCCAGTTTGGGGCTCGACTTCTAAAGCAAACATCACAATTCTCGAAAGACTGCAAAACAAAATTATCCGAATGATCATGGTTTCGCCTTGGTTCTTCAGAAATGCGTAAATACGATATGCCATATTTTTTTTTTTTTTTAAATTAGTTTATTTATTTGTAATTTTTATTCAATTATCTACTTTTTCTATAAATTTAACATTTTTTCACACTGGCAATGGGCTTAGACCATTCGACAATCGTCCTATTTTTTCAAGGACGGAGGTTTATGGTCGCTGCGCGACCAATGCACTCCGAAAAACCTACAACGAATTTCATATTACTTGAAAGATTTGATTGAATATCGTTTTACAAAATTCCTTAACTAATTAAGTGAATAATAATAATTATTATTATTATTATTATTTATTTATTAAAGAATTATTATGTATAAAAAGACAAAATTAATTTAAAATGATATTTTTTATGATAGAGGAATTATATTGCCAGAATAGTTAAAAATCAGCTGTCTTTTACCACTTATTGTCATTATAATAACACATTGATGCAATAATTCTTCTTTATAGGCCATTTATTGATTATTAATAACTTGTAATATTTCATATGAAAGTGTCTTAGACTATTTTTGTGTAATATTCTTAAAATAAAACATAAATTCGCTTTCAGAAATCGAAATTTTTAAAGCGCCGTTATATGATAAAATATTGTAAGAAGATAACTAACCAGTTTTAAATGCATGTCAACATACGTCAGTCAACAAATATTTTAATATAGTTTAATTTTACTGAGACATGAAAGTTTTTATTTTATTTCATAGGAAATGTATCGAAATATCAATGAATAAGAAAGCAATATTTGTGAATAAATATAATATTTGATTATGAAAAGAACAAATAATTTTATCTAATTAATTTATAAAAATTCTTTTTCAACGACTGTCATGATACCTATATTGTAGTTTCCTTATTTTCAATTTATTTTTTGTCTAATACAAATTGAAAGTATTACTAATCCTAGAAAATTCTTGTATTTAAATTTAAGATTAGCAAATTAGAATAAAATATTCCGTTCTTAAAAATAATATTTCTAAGTCCATAATAATGAAATTTGAGTTTTGGTATGCTATATAAAATTATAAAGATAATTCTGCTGATATTATCATTTAAAAAGTATAACGATAATTATCTTTATATAACTAAAACAACGTTTAATGGCTACTTTTTACTGGACTTAAGCTGTACAACATCACTGTGTAAGTCAGGAGCATACCAGTTATACCAAAAATCAAATTCCTTATAATCGGAACGATTTTCCACACTGTTAATGTGATTCCGTTTTGGGACATCATCAAGAATCTTTGTTGGTTAAAGGTTAGATTTCCAGTGACTTCAGGCATTACAGAACACTGCTTCTTTGATTCTTCTGATATTAATGAAGCGGATGCAGTCATAGCTTTAAAAGATACGAATGAGGTAAAAAAAGTACCATAAATTGAAATTTTTTGGTTGAATCTCGGTTGAGTGGAACCTAGCATAACATAAGAAGAAAAGCGCATATAACCGGAATTGTAAAGCAGTGTAATGAACAAGAGAAATCCAACTACTTCATCAATTTTATCAACAACACTTTTAATATTAAAATACGAATGAAGAAATTCTTCAAATTCAATCTTATGCCTTCTTGTTTGGGATTCACCAATCTGTTTTATAATGTTTTTTAAATGGTTGCCAACAACGATATAAAAATATGCAAATGCATGCATTGGCAGCAGATTAAAAATCAAACTGAAAAATTCTTGGTAGGATACAGCTCTATAATAATAGAGTTTATTTTGAGTGCTATATTCCAAGAAATATAAATTCATGTCTTGAAATTTTTCCATCATAAAAAATTTGCAAGCAACTATAAAAGTTTGAGAAAACACGCGCATGACAATGAATATTTTCAACCATAAAACATTTCGTGAATATTTCTTACTTTCAAATTTCATTAAGCAGTTTTATAATATTTTTCAATTTATTTATCTTCAGGATCAGCACAAAACGGATAATAAATATAACAGAGATCATCAGAAGAGTGGAAACTTTATGCACAAAATTTTCTGTATTATTTAGGACAGAAACACATGATAATATATTAAATAATACAATTGAAGAGTTGAGAAATCCAACTGTTACTCTCCTGATTTCAAAAAACTCGTTAGTTTTTGACACGGAACTGAAAGGAAAGATAGCACCACAATGCATTAAAAAAAACTATATACTTATAAATAGGATGCATGATATAGTTTAAGGAATTATTTGCCGCCTGAAAATAAAATTCTTCGAATATAAGGTCAAAAGCCCTGTGTTAGGCACTTGATATGTACTTAACACAGGCCATAAGTGAATACCTGCTGTATTCTACTTTCATATGAATTAATGATATACTCTTACATAATTAATCTGCTCATGTGTTTTGCCATGATTTCCACACATGCTTGCAAACGACCTTATGCCAAGTTTCGAAGTGGTCCAGCATTCCGATGCGCTGAATTTTATATTAGCGAATATATTGCATATAAAAAATTCTTTTCTGAATCTCTTTTTTATGAAATTCTTTCTCAGGTTGCGTAATTCTAAATATTTTAGAATAAAGGCAGTGTAAAAGCAATAAATATCCCTTTATTATTGAGATGGGTACATAATATATATCTATATATTATACAACTATCCCATTTAATACATAATTCATCTAAAATTTCTATGTACTAAATACGCATTCCTTCTTAAACTATCTCAATCTACGGAGAGAATGTTATCTGGTCAAAACAAGCTAAATATCTCGATGTTATTCTCGATAAAAATCTCACCTATCTTCCTGTCATTATACACATCCACGATAACTTCAATAAACTCATTCGTATCCTCTATCCTTTAATTTGCCGTAACTCTCCAACCACTATAGACATTAAGCTTCTTCTTTATAAAACTTACATGAGGCCTACAATGACATATGCTCCGGTTTGGGGATCCGCTGCTAAGACCAATATTAATATTATTTGCCGCCTGCAAAATAAAATTCTTCGAATGATCATTAATGCCCCCTGGTTTTTCCGTAATAGTGATATCCAGCATTCTCTCAAATTGCTAACAATCCCTCAATTTATTCAAAAACTTGCTCATAACTTTTACTCAGATCTTCCTAATATTCAAAACGATTTAATTTAAAGGCTCCCAGATTATTACATCCAAAACCCCAAAAATGCTAAACGTCCTCGAACCTCTCTCATAATTGATTCCACTTCCCATCCTTGATTTGTCCCCGCCTTATTTTAACCAATGCGTTTTCGCAATCATTTCTCCTTACGTTGTAATTCTTTTCATTTTTTAGATTAATTCTTTCTGTTTACTTGTATTTATCTCGAACCTTTTTCTTCAACTCTGCTTATTAATTATTTTTATCTGTTTTTATATGTTTATATATTGAATATAAATGAAAGAATAATAAATAAAAAAAAAAGAATAAATAAACACATTCCTCGATTTGTTTCGATTACTTCAAAATATTATATGCCTCTTTCTTTTAATTCTTTATATATTATTCTTTATTATACTTTTATCTGGACGAGTCACCTATTAGTCTTTACCTGCTTTGTTTTTCAATGTATTATCTCATAACTTCAAAGGACTCCAACTTAAGATAGAAGCTAGCGGAACACAAATCGTCGTAATTTAAAGAATGCTGCTTCGCACCAACACAAATCGTCGTCGTAATTTAAGGAATTTAAAGAAGAAAAATAATATATTTTGTCTTTTAAATCTCCGTAAATTTTCCAACCGCTGTTAAATTGTTTTCAGATATAATATTAAAAAAATAAATTAAACCATTGAATTTCTTTAAACATATAGATTTCTCTTCGACTGTCTGAAAAGTTCCAATATTGATTTTGTAATACTACTTCCATTATGAAATTAAATTCTTTTTCAGCAATCGATAATGTTCGATTCATACAATGTAAATTCTTATATCGGTCACACGGAAAATGTTATTAATAATATAATAGAATCACAGATAATATTAATTTTTAAAAACTTTTAAAATATACAATTCAAATTGGATGATTTATAATCCAGGATGTTTTTAAAAATTTGGTTGCAAATTAATATATTTATTATTTTTCTTTCTACGTCTGACAAGTTTTTTTACGCTTATATACGAGTATTAGAGCAACATTAAATTTTAAATTAAATCGACAGTGATCGTAAATGTTGATCCAACATCAATTTGCACTCAAATAATTAAGAAAAGTCACATAAATCCCTAAATAATTAAGTGAATAATATTAATTATTAGGATTTATTTGTTTGTAGAACCGTTAGTATGTAATAAAAAGTTTCTTTATAACCGTTAGTTGGTAAGTATAAAAAATATATATATAATTTTAAGTAAGTTCTTCTTTTAGTTTAGTAGGATCGATGGAGAGAAAAACCATTACTATGGATTCCGATAGTGAAGAAGACCGTAACTTGATCATTAATAATATACTCCGAACGATGGCGGAATTTGGTTCCAAATTTCCCCCTAATCTGGATGCTCGCTTTTCGACGGGGAACGGTTCTCCTCAGGACCATTTTGAAGTACCCAGTCCCGGCTCTGCCGCTGAAGATATGATTACTGAATCACCGATGACCACCGTGCCGTTCTTCAACTCGGAAGCTGACCACTGCCTGAACATCACCGCAGCTGAGACGCAACTTAAAGATAAAGAAAAGGTCGTTGAATTGATGCACCAAATCATCAAGAAACAGAATATACTTATCGACGGAGTTTTATTGAACCACATAGCATAAAACCCACCATGGATGGACTCAAGAAAGCCGAAAATGCGCTCGCAGAAGCTACAAAGAGGGTTAGTGAGCTTGGTTTATGTCCGCTTACTAACTGCGCTAGGCACAGTAATGCTCAAGTTAGGATAAACACTAAAGGCAAATCTAACACTAAAATTAAAAAAACTAAAAGACCCGCTGATGCTGATCCTAGCGATAATGATGGCTTTGTCAAACCGCCCAAAAGGCATACAGCTAAAATTAGTGTCGAAACTAATATTAATAACCCTGTCGAAACTAATATTAATAACCCTGTCGAAAGTAATAATAATTTTGCTCAATTAACCGCTGATGAGACTGATGCCGCTCCAGATGCTGATGTGACTGTAGCTGCTCAACCCAAACTGCCACCCATCATGGTGCGCTACAAAGATGAACTAAGGGACAAGATTGCTGAAATCAGCAATCAACATAAAGAGGACATAAGAATTAAGCTTGCCGGCGAGCAGTTTAAAATCTTCCCAGCAAACTCTGATGTGCACCGAGCCATCGCCAGATATCTCTCGGAACAACAGCTCGAATACTATGTCATCACGCCCAAAAACCAACGCCCGCTCAAAGCGTTGCTAAAAGGACTTCCGGCAAGTTACTCTACCGAAGAAATTGCTGCTGGACTCTCTGAACTTGGTTTCAAGTTAGATCAAGTCAGGCAATTAACTAACCTCAAGACCAAGGCCCCCATCCCGGTGTGGCAAATTGTATACAGAAAAGCCCCAGAGAACGTTAAGATCTTTGAGGTCACTCAAATTTTGCACTTCTCGGTTCGAGTTGAAAAATTCAACCGAAGGCCAGGAGCATCTCAATGCTTCTCATGCAATTTATTCCACCATTCCTCGAAGAATTGCAATTACAAAAAAAGATGCCTCAGATGTGGGGGTGAACACCATCTCAAGGATTGCCACATTAAAAACGCCTTGAAAATCCCACCTGCATAAACTGCCACCAGATGGGGCACCTCGCCGCGTGGAGAGGCTGCCCAATGTTTCCTAAGCCACGCCTCTCGCCCAATCAGAGCCAAGCATCATCAAGACCTGCCTTCAACAGCCGCCAAGTTTCCGAGGGAGTATCCTTTGCAAGTCTCTTACAAGGACTCCCGAAAAACTCAAACACCATGCCATCGGTCTCAAAGCAACACTTACAAAATATTAATGCTAAAATATAATAACTGTAACCCTTCTAATCTTACTGTCGATTCAGCCACTAAAGCGCTTTATGTACTTTCAGAAATTGTAAATATCTTTAACATGCTGGGTGGTCTAGATAACTTTTACACGCAACTTAAAAATGCTTACAGTCCCATTGAAAAATTACAACTTCTTTTTAAATGCCTCAATTAATTGAGCTTGTTGCTTACCATGTAATTATTTTATAATTGTGCCATCCTTTTTAATTACTCCTTCTTGTTTTATTTTTATCTTACTAACATGGACATAAATACGCTCACTGCCTTTTGTTACTAATGTTTTTTCTTATCGCAATGAACCCTATCATACCGGATAAGGAGTGAATAAGGCCATAACCGGCCAATGTACTCCGTGAAAGTTGAATGATGATTTTAGTTTAGAAAAAATTTACTGCCAGAACAGTTATATATCATTGTAAAATTTAATCCCTTTTTAGATTATTTAATTGATTCTCATTCCGTTTAAATCGCAATCATTAGCAGAATCATATTGAAACTAGCAAATTCATGAGCAAGAAGGAGAAATCAAATGTCCGATGAAAATAACAGCAACTCTACTTGTCAAATTAGATGTTGTTGGAATCATTTATGAATTAGTTCTGGCCATTCGACGCCATGCCGTTCAGTAAAGATTTGCCGTGGTCGACATACGGACGTCTGGGAGGAGGAATTGTGCACCCTACGCTTAGGGAAAAGTAGGGAATTTTGCAGACAGGAATGGTGTGCACCGTTCCTCCCTGGGAAAGCACTCGCAGCACTCCATTCCTCCCCGCACATTTCTAAGAATTGGTTACTCTGAAGATTTAGGAGGAACTCGCTCTGCCCACTATTCCTGCTACCCTGTTTTTGAGGAGAAACACACCCACAGAAATATCTTAGATATAAATTTCAAAGAAAGTTTGTTAGTAAAATAAGGCAGATTTTATGTTATAAATACATTGAAATTTTGCCACCAAAATGAATTTATATATGTTGAATGATACGAGTTAAAAAAAATAGATAATTAAAATGCATTGGCTTAAAATTATAAATTGATTCCTAAGCAACATCTATGTTTCTTTCACTTTAATTATAATTTTTGTGTGTTTATAGTTAATATTACAAAGAATTGCAAGCTTTTAAAATTCCATATTTTTACATGGGGATGCAGTTTAGAAACACTATATTTATACATCATTTACGATCTTTTTTAAATCATTATACTTTTTTTGTCCTATTTTTTATTTATAGTTCCTTCATATATATTAAACTGATTATTACCAAATTTTGATTTGGTAATAATCAGTTTAATATATATGA